>APFE030050953.1:0-22118 GCA_000404065.3 Pinus taeda
GTAATGGTTAAATAATATTGATTAAAATTAAAATAGTATAAAATATAGAGGAAAGCTTAACAAATTTTAAAAAACATTGTCACGATACAATCTCTAATTAATAACTAATCACGCAAATAAATAAAAGAAATTTATAATAAGAAAAAAAAAATCTATTAATATATAATTTTGAATTTGAAGTATTGTGCAAAATATTTGATAATAAAGAAACTAATGTTAAATAAAAATTAGAATCATAGTCAAACACCAAAATTAATTTTAAAATAATAATAATAATTTTTAATTATTTTTAAATATTTTTAACTATGTATTTGACTTTATTATATATATATGTATATATATAAATTTCATTATGGTGGATTTTTTAAAAATTAATAAAATCAGGTTGTTTTAATAAATATTTATATATATTTTAAGTGTAACAAAATGTTTATATATATATATTATATATATAATATATATATATATATAATATATATATATATATTATATATCTTAATTTAATTTTATATAAAAAATTAATAATTATTAAAAATACATAAATATTATCATTATTATAATAGTGGTGAAATGAAAGTCTAAAGTCAATTTTATTAATACAAAAATGTTAATGTTATTTTTTTTAAATAATCACAATCAATGTAAGTAGATATACATTCTCAAAATAAGTGATGGATGATTTTAATTTACCCAATGTGTGCATATCTCTTCTCTGAGATTAATCTAATTTGTGAAAGATGCTCTTTAGATGGTAGTATCTAGAAACTAGAAACTAGAGTCCAATTAAATATGTCTATTTTGAAGTAGAGTTTAAAGGATTACATGAAGGTGATTCATCTATTTAATCTTTGAATTGCATTTATTACATTATACCATTTGTTTAATCCTTGACACCTCTCAAAAAGAAGGAAAAAGTTTTTAAAATCAACGTATGGGCACAATCTTTTGGTAAATATATATTCTAATGGGTTTATCATAGTTTGATAACTAATATCTGCAAATTAGTTTATGTCTGGGTCTATGTGTGCAAAGGTTGAGATTCATATATCTAAATTCATTGTTATAGGTGAATTCTGTTAATTAAATTAAATTTAATGCCCTAACACTAATGTTAATCTTTCTTCTCTTTCTTGTTTTTCAATCTTGCTTATTTCTCCTTATTCTCCTTTTTTAATCTATTCTAATAAAACCCCTCCTAATCCTCTTAACCCTTTCCCTAAAACCAACTACACCCCTATTCCCTTCTCTTCTTTTTATTTTTCTTTCTAATTGCATCCTTTATCAATATAACTTAATCTCTAATTTTGATTTCTATTTTAATTACTTTTTAATAATCTAATATTTTAATTCTTTTTACTTCTCTTATAATTTAATATTTAATAGCCAGTACTAAACTAATTCAATTTTACCAATATTTAATATTATACTTTAATTTTTATTTAATTATTTTTATTTTTTTTTTTACTTTATTTTACTGGTAGTCTAATTTATAGATTGAAATATTTTTTCATATACTTTTTCTAGTTAATTTTAACCAAAATGGTAGCCATCTTTAAAAATGTGAGCTTAAGTTGTTTAATCTATAATATCAGTGCCTTCTAGATTTTTCAAATTGTTGAATCCATTTATGCATGCAAAAATATATTTTGAAAAAAAAATCACATTTTTGCTTGAAATTATATAGCCCAATGAAAAAGAGTATTTTGTCTATAAATTAGACTACACCATAATTAATAATAATTATCAATAGTTATATTTCTTTTTTACCTCTTTTAATTGAGTGTTCTAAATCTTTTCAACATCAATTATTTCATTTTTAATTAACACTATAAAATAAATAAATAAAATTAATCTTTATTACTATTATTACTTGTTAAAAAGTGAAATTTGACACTTTACTAATTAAAATATCAGTAATAATAATAATACATATCAACTAATTATGTAACGTGGTTCATGTTAATATTTTTTCAAAAAAAAAAACTCCCTAAAAAATAGGAGATTCCCTATAAATTAAGACGAGTTACCATAATTTAGGAATCAGTCCCAAAAATTAGGATGAGCTAGGATGCACTTATTAATGTGTCGAAATTGAAAGTCAAGTTCTTGGTTTTCTAGTGTGAGTTGATTGAGGAAAAACACAAGTGATTTAGTTTCAAGTGGTTGACTTGAAATAGGATGAGTTTCATGCAAAAAATAATTCCTTAATTAGAAAAAACACTAATTTTAGCCATTTGAATTGCCTCTAAAAGGAGGAACCAAAGCACAATTTTATTCACTTTTTTGGTGAGCACAAGTTGGTGAGACCAATCAATAAGAAGCACAAGTTTGTGTGTGGAGCTTGTGAGAGAAGAATGTGCAAGAGAAGCTTGTGCACATGTTAGTACTAGGCACAGGGAAGGAGGTAGTAGTAGTATTGCAATGGTTTCAAGGTTAGATCAAGCAGTAAACACAAGTGTGTCTTTCATATTGAAACAAGTATATTTTGTAAGAGATCAATTGCTAAATTTTTCTATCAATCCAATTCTCATCAAGAAGTGGGTTTTCCTAGTTGGATTCCCTAGAAAAAAAATATGTTTAATTGTGTGTGAGTATGTCTTCAATTATGTTCTATTCCACTACAAATTTGAATTAGAGAAATCATGTGTTTTAGTGAAAAGAAACTAGTTTTCAGTTTTTAGATTGTTCACTATAAAACTTGCAAAATTTCAAGGAAATTCTACATGGTATCAGAGTAGTGAACAAAATCGACCAACAAACATATTTTAGATTTGAACAAAAGATTCAGATGGCCTAGTCTAAATATGTTGCAGTCTATGGACAGTTAGCCCACTCAAGCCTAAAGTCAGCCCAAAAGATGAATGCAAGTATGGACAAAGGTAGGGTCCTCATATGGTTTCCAAATGAGCATTGATGAGAGTATATTATAGGTCTATCCTAAAGAAATTTAGGGCAGCAGTTCATGGATCCATGAATGAAAATATCTCTCAAGGAGTGGCTATGCATGAGGTCTGAGTTTTGTCAATTATTTGAGATGGAGACCTAGATATGTAAGGGAAATTAAGATTATGGAGATATATTGCTAGGTGGAAGACTTCCCTATTGGTGTTTGGTCAAAGATCTGAAGCAACCTAAGAACAGTAAGTGTATGGATTATTAGTGGTTGATTTTCAAGCCCTAGATTAGTCAAAGAGTTTAAGGTGTGCTGGCAGTTTTGTAGGCCCCGAGGAGAGTGATAATAGGGTTGATGTGTCATAGTGACCGCGAAGATTTATGTGCACTAGGAGTAGCGTTATGGAGCATCCGATAAGTGGGAAATCCTTGAAGTCCTCATATACAATGATCATTGAAGGACTAATGAGTTGCTAGGAGGCAGTGTTTTGGAACCCTAGTTCAGTGGGTTGAAAATGGCCAAACCATTGATAAGAGGGTAGATCCAAAAGATCCAATGAGTAGACTTCTTAGTGGAGATAGAGACATTTTATTGGGAAGATCAGTAAGCCAAATTTTAGTGACACAAAAGGAGTTATGATCATTGATAGTGGAAGATTATGGACTTGCTAAACAAGGTGGGAAAGAACAGGTCTTCAAAGCAGGTTCTGCAAATGAAATCAAGGAAGCCTTTTAGTTTAGTGAGAGCAGTTGCAGCAGCAAAGAACTTAGGAGAGTTGAAGACAGATTGAGGTGGACGAGGTTCTTCCACGAACACCTTGCTTGCTAAGAGGGAGTGTTGAAAATATTAGCAAGAAAAGGGTTCCTTGTTTTGTGGCTTAATCATAAGAGCTAAAACAAGTTCCATCTTATGCATGACTCGAGTTCCTAAAAAATAGGAGATTCCCTATAAATTCATATGAGTTCCTATAATTTAGGAATCAATACCTAAAAATTATGACGATTTAGGATGCATTTAACTAATCTGTTTAAATTTAAAGTCGAGTTCTTGATTTACTAGTGTGAGTTGATTGAGGAAAAAAACAAGTGATTGAGTTTCAAGTGGTTGACTTGAAATAGGTCAAGCTGCATGAGCATTTAACTCATGCTAACTAAATCAATCACAAAATCATTCCTTAATTAGAAAACTCACTAATTTTATCCATTTTAATTTCCTTTAAAAAGGAGGAATGAAGGCACAAGTTTATGCATTACTTTGGTGAGCATAAGTTGATGAGACAAAGTAATAAGAAGCACATGTTTGTGAGTGGAGCTTGCAAGAGAAGAGTGTGCAAGAGATTCAACTTGTGCACGGGTTGGTACTAGGTAGAAGGCAGTAGAGATCAACAATCTTGCAAGGGGTTCAAGCTTATATCAATTAGGAAAGAAAAGTGTCTTTCATATTGAAAGATTTGTATTTTGTAAGAAATCAATTGCTCAGTTTTTCTATCAATTGCTTAGTTTTTGTAAGAGATCAATTTCTCAGTTGTATTTTGTAAGAGGGTTTTCCTAGTTGGGTTCCCTAGAAAAAAATTGTGTGTGAGTGTGTGTTTAATTTTGTTCTATTCCGCTGCAAATTTGAAGTACATAAATTTTGTGTTTTAGTGAAAAGAAACTAGTTTTCAGATTTCAGATTGTTCACTATAACAGTTGCAAAATTTTAAGGAAATTGTACATTTAGCTCTCAAGAACCTTTTTGTTATCCCTTTACCTTGATTATACCTCGAGATTCATTTTGGTTCACAACTAACCTAATCCTAGCACCGATAACACCCTTGGAGGAAAATGATAGCCTACAAAGATCAAATTTGGTGCTTGGAGGACCCCTCCATGGTGCTTGATATTAAGAAGCAAGATCTAGCATTGAAAGTCCTTTCTCCATCGATTCTCTATGGCCAAGAAAATGAAATGCATCCATGATTTTCAAGAGTTCGTAATGGCGCCCATATTAAACTTAGATGCCTAAGAATCCTTGAAGAGGGTTGTTGTCATGGTTTCTAGTTTATATGTATAGGATGAGCTCTGGAATTTTGACTAGGGATTAAGGTTGTTGTCTCCCAACTAAGTGTGTTTATATCCATCTAAGTACATTTATCATCCAAAAAAAATATTCATTGCTAGGGAGAATTTTAAGATCCATACTTACCTTTAGTGTAAAAGCATTGTTAAATTTGATTAATTCTTACATTGCCAATCATAAAATATATTCTTATAAAAATAATTATATTTCTAATGATTTCATATAGTTTCTTGGAAAATTTAGCCATTTTGAGAATAAAATACATTTATCATTCATAATTTGTGTGAATCAATTAAGAAAATGTAAAATTTGCATATATAAATATAAATGTAAAAGTAACACATATAAAAAATACATCTCATGGAATTTCCTCATTCATGGTATTTGTATCCCACTACGAACATCCTATGTGGGTTCAAAGACTCATTTAAAGCTTTTGAACTCAATAATTTTTAATAGCATTGTAAGGCATTTGTTTCCATTCTTTAATGATTGCCCAGTCCTTAAAACCCATCCATTGTCTTGTGTGGTGGATTGAGGATATTCTTATGGTGCTTAAGTTTGAGAAGTTATGTTTAGAGCTTAAGGTTATCATTTCCCTACCCCGGAGATGGTTAAAGGCTCAAGGTTTTTGTTTCCTTAGCATAGCCATGGTGAACTAATTTCATTGTACAAAACATCTTAATGTTAACCATATCTTAATCCTAAGCCAAAGACCCCCCCTAGCAAGGGCTTATGTCACATTTATAGTGTGAAGTAATATGAATATTGGTTTATCCCCCTTCTTAGTATTCAACATTGGTAAAATAGTCATTAGTAATAGCCTATCCATTAAAAGGAAGATCTCACAAGAAAAGTGTCAAGTAAGGTTGGTTCATTCTCAATATGACCTCATCTATTCCACGAGACAAACTCTATTTTGTAAAATCGTAATGAAGACTTATTTGATGTCACTTAGCATGGATATTTGGAAAATTGTGTTGAATGGGTATCAAAACACAAAAAACCCTCTAATTGATAAAGTTGGTCAGAAATGCTATTATTGCAATGCTAGGGCTATGAATGCAATCTTGGGTGGACTTGCAAGAATTTTCCAAAGTGATGTAGTATGAGTCAACTATACAAATGTGAGACACACTCGTAAAAAAAATTGAAGGGTAGAACAAGCTTAAAAATGCCAACCTCCAGGTTTACATGATGTAATATGAAAACTTGAAAATGTATGTGGGTGAAAACATAGGTAGTTTCCTTCTTAGGGTGGATGAAGTTGCAACTGCAACGAAAGGTTTTGGTGATCGAATTAATGATGCAGTAATAGAAAAGGTCTTGGATCACTTTCTTCTATATTAGATGCCATTGTCTCCCCCATAGAAGAAATTCCATTGGAAAATTTGAACATGGAAAGGCTTCATGGAAACTTTTTATGAGATGAGAATGAAGAAGAATTAGCCAAAATTTAGAGAATCTTCCTTAAAAATATCAAAAAAATCAAAACAATATCAAGACCAAGAGTGCTCCAACCACATTCCAAATGAGGAGAAAGAAAACTTTGTGAGGAAGCTATAAAAAGGCAAGTTAGGTTACCATTTAAAACACAGAATAGGGAACTTTGGTGTTCATTCTCTTTTGATTGAATTTTATGAAAATCTCATGCCTGATCTTTTGCCTATGCATTAAAAAGAAAAAAGATAACAAGTATTCATTGAATTTCGCCAGCAGTGGACAATATTTTATATATAGTTGTTTTTTTATATATTTATAAATCCATAATGAGAAGGAAATGTTTGGTGGCTTGGAGCATTCTATCATTGGTCCTCTATAGTCCTCATTATTTAAGATTCAATGATTATCTATCCATTTTAAATGAACTATTGAAAGTGTATTTTCCGCCAAGAAATGTATTGGTAAGCATTTGTTATCTTAAATTCAAATATATATCGAAAATGTGAGTTCATAGAAAACCATATCCACCATTTCCAAAACCTAATCATTAGTGAACCAACCCTCCATAAGAAACATACATCTTCCATACATATGGTATCTACCCCAGAAGGTGAATGAGGTGAGTTTCTTTTAGCATCTTTAGCACAATAAGTGCCTCGATATTGAATCCATTCAGCTCTGAATTGAATGTGAAGCACTGTCATTTGTACATGAATCTGATGCAAATCTGTTGACAGTGTTGGAAATCCATCAACTAAGGGGATCTCCCCAATATAAAGTCCCAATCAGACCTCACACTGTTTGGTGTAAGAGTCCCATCCAGTATAAAGGCCCAGTTAACAAATCCTCAAAGATCTACCTTGGCTCTAGATGTGAGCACAAGAGAGTGATGCAATGGTATCTTCGAACAACAAGGTGAGTGTGCCTCGTGAGTGTGTAGCACAACTGTGTCTAGGTTCTTTGACTACAAAAAAAGGGGGGAGGAAAGTGAGCCTCTAAGTGAGAGGTAATAGTACCACCCAATAAGAGACACACCCGAACCAGAAAGACCTATCCAACATCCAGCAGAATAGTCCACAGTGGATGTGACAATGGTTACAACCATTGAACAAGGAAATACCCATCTACTACCCAACTGAGTATTCCATAGCAGATGCGACGGTCGTTGCAACTGATGAGTAAGGAAATGTTTGTCTAGTATCTTGCGGAATAGTCCACAAGGATGAGATAACAGTAACAACCATTACAACACAATCTCAACAAGATAAGCACTAAAACAACTGAAATAGTTCAATTATCTTACTACATGTGAGAACGAACATAAAATAAAAATGCTCACACAATAGTCTTACAAACATCTATAATTCATGCATGGAAAAGTGCTGTCCTGAAAAGGATTCTGTAATTAAGAAAGAGTTATAACAAACATATTTATGTTGTACATCATCAGGCTTCTATAATTAAGAAAGAGTTCTAAGAAACATATTTACATTGTACATCACTAGCCCCAGTAGTGGGACATTGGAGCCACCCCTTTCTCATCAAAGAACTAGTTGATCTCTCCAATGCCTTGTGGGAGGAGCTAAGGTGAAGATTCCTTCACTCATACAATGAGGGGGTATATATAACCAAGGGGTGATGCTTGACCCTTGTGACTCTTTGACTTCCCTCATGACTGTTCAAATTCATATGAATTTTCAACTAACATGACTCTTCATATTCATGTGTGTCCATTGGACTTCCACTTTACATAATATACATGGCTCATAATAGTTATGTGGCCTTTGAATACTCATGACATGACTTGACATGACACCACTGACATGGACTAGCTTTCTGAGGTGGAAATGTCAAGTCGATGTTGTTGTTGAGTGATAGATGTGTTCTTGTATGTGCTTTCTCTTCTCCTTCTCATAGCTTGGGGGTGCAGGGCCTTGAATGATCTTTGGTCTTGAGAGGTAGTTGCATGCATGTGTTCCCTTTACTTTTTCTTGAAAATCTCCTTTTTCCATCTAGCGACAAGTGAGTCTATAGGCATGATTCCCTCCTACTTTTCCTTCTTCATCATGTCACCATAACTTGAGAGTGTACCTGTTCTTGCAATTCACTCATGACGGGATGACATCAATCTGAAAACTCCCTACTCTAATATCGTGCCTTGTCATTCATGGAATGAGCTTGGGACAAGTCACAGGCTGGGAGACAGGTCTTAGTGACTACGCATTGTGCAGTTCTAGTTGGCAAGGAGAGAGCTTGATCATTGAGACTACGCAGATCACAGCTCAGGTTTAACTGAGGAAATTTTGACAACAATCCTCACTGAGGAGAAAAATCATGTAGTGGCCACTGGGAGACAAGATTGTCCATTTCAAGTTAGTAGTGGTTGGTGCAGGGTGAGGCCAAGGGTGGTCAACTTTATATAGTTTTTAGAGGTAAGGAGGACTGGGCAACATAGTGGCTTAGAAGCCAAAACTGCGCAGTTCTTGAGGATAGTGAGATATGACTGAGGGAGGACAAAGGGGGAAAATTATGTGCAATTCTAGAGGCTAAGGGAGGTTGGGCTCTCTGTGCACTGCGAGATTCCAATAGGAAAGTGAGAATCTTGAGGATTGAAAGTGCGAAATGCGTAGTTCAAGTGAGACTGGAAGGAACTATTGTGCAATTGTGGGAGTCAAGGAAGGTTGTTGAACTTTGGAATTGCATAATGCAACTACCATGGAGGACAGTAAATATGCACTGCACAGTTCCCATCAGCAAGGTCACATCATTAAGGGTTGAGACTACGTAATACGCAGCTCAGTCAGGGTCTAATGAAGCTGAGTTGCCCGGTCGGGAAAATTTTCTGAAAATGGCTAAGTGTGGGAGGAAGATGGACTTGTGATGAACTTGAACTGTGATCACACACATAGCATACTTTGACGGCACGATAACGTAGACCATCAAGACAACAAACAAATCATTACTCTCTGGGTGACTACCTCATGACAAGACATGACAAATGCGACACTTGACATAGACTTTAGAATGACCGTGACGACATTTTTGTGACAACAATCAAGACTTTGTGTATGAGTGAAACAATTGTTTACATGGCTAGAACAACTCGTATACACAAAGACCAACCTTCAAGATCACTAGAAATGGTTCGCAAACATGACATAACAACCAAACATGCCAAAAGATGACAATTGATCCAACAAGGGAAAGGGGGCAAGACACTTAGAGGAAACACATGGAATGACTTTCAATGCTTGCAACCATGCATGTCATTGAAGAAATAGTTATATGACAAGGATAAGCGGTCCTTCAAGTGTAGGCCAAAGTTTTGGATGGTGTTATAGCCACTACAACACTTGGTGACACACTGGTTGAATTCTAGTGTCACAACCCTTTAACCAAGTAATAAATAACCTCAAAATAAAAAAATTTCTTTACCTACCCTTTACATGCTATGGTGGATAAATTAATCGTAAATAGTAAATGTTACAATGTTTTAACCCGACCATTAACCTTGGCGGGAATGCAACATGGGCATTATGGTTGATTTTAATTCGTCACCGCCCTCGGCATACGAACTTAATTGTTCTCCGTATGACTATGCTGACAGCAATCCTTAACAAATCCTGTAACTTTAAAGCCGATGGCTCGAGAGGTGGACAACTGGTCCTACCTCGGATAATTCACCCTGATCCGAACGTTGATCTCAAGAGGTAGCTGGCTGGAGTAAATGCTACAGCTACAGCAGCAAGCTCCTCGGGATTACTAATTGGATGGACGTTGTGGATTCACCCTAGAGATCGAACGGCGTAGGTTCCCTTGCCATTGTATACGAGGTACCTTAGGGTTTGAGAGATTCATTTGTCTATTGATCGAGGTTTGCAGAGCCGCGTTCTCCAGGGCGTCTGCTCTTCCAACGACGCCACCCATGTCAATGTAAACCATAGCGTGAGCCTTCTTGGCTGAAGGCGATGCAGCTCCCAAAATTCTATTCTGAATTCTTATATACATGCTGTGCAGAAGGCGATGCCGCTTCCAGCTTTTCGCCCTGGACTTTTCATTCGCCTCTCAGGTAAACCCTCCGTCTTCACTGAAGTTTCTTGTTCGAATTTATATTATACTTGGTAAATGTATTCTGAATGATTTCTCATTTGAATGGTTTCTCGAACAGGTGGAAGCTTACGCGGCGGCAGGGGACTACAGTGTCACTACTACAGAAGGAGCGACTATCAGGTAAGACCCATGATGCCCGAAAGGAAATTTACTTACTCAGCCAAGAACCGGAGTCAAATTTAATTTTGATTTCTTTCCTGTCAGGAACTTTATCGTTCTCTGTTAATGGCATGTGCGGATATGGTGTTCTCGGCCAGGGAAACCTCCGTAGAACGATGCCCTGGGTTCTACCCTTAAGGGTTTCATCAAAGATGCCGAGCCTGTTGTAGTTCATACTTGATAGTTATAGTTTATAATGTGCATCTTCTGGTTATTCATTTTCCTTTGGGACTATATGAGAAGATTTGCTGGGTGTATCGCTAAGTTTCTTTCCTCAGCCGGGTTGTGTCTTTTAGATGCATTTAAACAGTAATGCGAACTGTTTTGGTTATAAAAATATTCAGTACTGTCGATGTTCAAACCCCAGGCGATTATTTGGTTCTGGGTTCTTCTTTTTTTGTTATATTGAAGCTTCTCTGAAACTTATCTTGCCAAATTTACCAAGCTCCGACAAGGGTTTGATTGTGTACTGAATCCGGCCGTATTTACGCCGCCCTTTATATATATATTGTTTCTATTGTTGTTGCTTAGCTTGTTATCTCTGAAGAACGAGTTTTTATCTCGCTCGAACTCTGCTATTAGTTATTATTATATATATGGTATGCATGTGCAGTTATGTCCTCACTGTATTTGGCATATTGGTTGTATTTCCTTATATTAGTGCATATATTGATGGTCCGAAGGTTGGGTTCATTTTCTACATGTCAGTGAAATGTGTGTATCTTTAGGTTTCACCGTAGGCCATACCAACCAATATATTATGAATTCTTTCTTATACAGATGATCTATTCATAAGATTTACTAAATGTTCTTTTCAATAACTGATATCTTGGACCAATGTGAAGTTTGTTAACTGTTTTACAGCGTACGCTCTTTTATTTTATTGAATAAATCTTTAACCCCCTTTCCAAGGTTTTCTACATGAGCTTATCAGTCACTGGTTTATATATTCTAATGCAACAGTTACCCTAGCCTTCACTGTAATAGAGAAGAAGGTATTATACATCACTGGTAATACTTCTGATGGTTTGATAACCGTAATGAAATTCGTTCACGCACTGATTTCACTATCCTGGTTGATATTCCTTATTGTTTACCCAGAATGTCTGATATTACTTTCTGTGTTTGTCTATGCGGTTACAGTTATGAAATAAACATCTTCTTTCTCTTTTTCTTGTATTATAACATTTTACTGTTTTCCCCATTACCATTTGCTTGGTTTGTAAAGGATTCCGATACTGAATGAAAATCTAATTTAATAGTTCTCTGTTCAGAATAATTAGAACAGTTGAAGTCACTCAATACTAGTTTAACTTCTTCAATGCTCTGTTTCCTAATTTACAGTTTGTTAATATCCTTTAAGGAAAATATAGCAATTCCTCAGAAAATATTGAAGTCATAATTGTACTTACCTGCAATGCCACGTTCACAATCTTCTGTGCTTCTCCAGAATAGAGAAGATTGTCTAATGCTTGTTATCCTCCCAGCCACGAGATCAGTCAACCAGACTGAATCTCTCCCCCAAGCTCACTTTCCCGGCCACAGCCTTCGGAAACATAAAGCACCACTTGTGCATGTGCTATCTGGTCCTCACCAGATGTAGCACTCCCTTTTTTGCTTCAGTGCCTTTTTCCTTTTTCCCCCGTCTGTTCCTCAACAACCCAGGCCTTTTCCTTTTTCCTTTTTTTTCTATGGAAGAGGAAAAGAAGTTACGGTTTCCCCTTACTTGCTGGCAACTGTTTCTTTTATTTTAGCAAGAAAAGAAAATAACTTTCTCATAAAAGTTATTATATGTAATTATTCAATCCATACTCAATCTTTGAATTAATAATATTTTCATCATTTTTAAGAAAACAATAATCTCTGTTCCGTATTTACCTATAACGGTAAATCAGAAAATTTATTCACATAAACTGTTTGGTCATTACATCTAGCTTCTCTATCTTGGTTCATTTCTAGTGTTGGGCCTTGGTCCTTCAAGGAGTATTGATTCAATATGTAGATTACTTTGGCTTCTCCACTTACCCCATAGGAAGACATGGTCCCCTTTGTACCTTCTCAGTTGAACACAACGTAAGAGTCAATTAGATCACAGTGTTTCAAATTGGGAAGGGTAGTTTATCTCGCAAGCTTAAGATTTTCAGAGCATTGTTTTTCATATATGGTGTTGCTCTGTGCTGACAGCAAACCTAGATAGTACCCCAACGGAGTCACACTGGAACACAAGAATTTCTCTAGTGCCAACTAGCTTGGACAGTACCCCAGTGGAGTTTGCTGCTTCGCCTCTCTACGCAGGAAGATTTTCTCTTCTTTCAACTTTATTTATTTATTTAAAGAGAACTATGCCTCAACACTTATTTATTTTGGGGCAGAAGATGGAACCCAACATATTGAGAGAAGAAGAGGTTGTTCTTTCATAGAAGCATATAAAGACCTATGATTTAGGTTTTCTCATTTATATTTTCCCCTTCTCCATTTCTACTAGTGCTACCATATAAATTTAATAATTACTAAATACAAGTAAACACAAAATAAAACACACATTTCCTAATAAATTTTAACAATAAAAAATAAATATTATAACCCTTTAATTTAACTTCTTTCCATAATAATAATGTGTAAAAAATCAAATTTACCATTTTTATTTCCTTATTTTTTTCAAAGTCATTGAAAAAGTCGTTCAAATTTACCATTCATGTTTCTTTACTCTTCTCAAAGTCATTGAAGAGTCGTTCAAATTTACGATCCTTGTTTCTTTTTTAAAGCCTCGTTTACCTATTCTTGTTTCAAATTTACAATTACGTATGGAATATTTTAAAGCGTCGTCTACCTATTGGATTTCTTGAAGGCGTGGAATGGGCTGTATACAGGTAATAGGCTTTATATACGAACGAGAATTTGTCGGCATTATGATCGTGTAATTATTATTTATAGTTAGGACGTTCTTATTTATAATTAAAGTTTTAAACTTATTAATTATAATCAGGATTTTTTTATTTATAATTAAATTTTAAATTTATTTTTATAATTGAAATTTTGTATACGAGAAGAGAAGTGTGATGCTTATATATTAATCGATTATTATAGTTAATATTAGTATAACCATTTTAAAAATATTAATGTGGTTGATATAGCTAAAGTAATGTACATATTTACTTTATTAACTATGTATAAAAAGGTTATGGGTCAATTTTAACTTACAGAGAAAAAAATTTAACTTTCTCTGCCCATCATCAAAGTTGGAATTTTGCTCATGTTAGCAAAAAAAACAAAAAACAAAAACAAAAAAAACTATACAAAACAAAAATTTGAACTTGAAGAAATTGGATTCCTCTTAGCTCATGTTAGATTCGTATTTAAGATGGATATATGTTGGTAAATAATAATGAGGAGCTTATCATGGAGGAACTTATTAGAATTTGAATAATCTCAAATCCCTAGGAAATTGGTGAGTGGGAGCCACTTGACACGACTCTAATTTCTAAAATTTATTAAAAGTAATGGAGTATTTTGCTAAATAAAATTTTTTTATATATAAATGAACCTTATAAATAATAATGAGGAACTTATCATGGATGAATTTATTAGAATTGGAATAATCTCAAATTCCTAGGAAATTGGTAGGCCTTGAAGTGGCACTAATCTAATTTTTTTTTTTAATTTGTTAAAAGTCAATGCAACCTAACCAACTCTTTAATACACTACAACCATTGATAAGCATTAAGACTAAGCATATGCTGAGCATATTCCCTTGAAAATCAATCTAGCCCTCAATTAAAAAATAAAATAAGAATCAATATCCTCATCCACCTTAAGTTGAAATAAGAAGTCTGCAACAATTATAATTTTCAAGAATTTATTTAAATTTTATTATGATGATTAAAATTTCATCTATAAAATGGATTGGTTTACTTAATGAATATTATGATGATTAAAATTTACTATGATGAATATACAGCTTGAGTGGGCCTAATGGTTAAGAGTATGTGTTTCCTCCTAAGAGGTCACAAGTTCAAAATTGAGGGGGGTATGTATGCCTTTTTATATTTACCAGTAAAAAAAATTGCAAAATAATACATATTAACTAATTATGTAAATTTGGTTAGAGTTAATGTTTTCAAATAAAAAATAATGATATCTTTATTTTAAATATATATACAACTTAATGAAATATGGTGTAAAAAATAAATATATAAAATTGAATTTGTAGCAAGAAAAGACTCCATTTGACTAGTGCCTTATTTAAATAGAGAAAATTCATTTTTCCACATCAATGGACTTGGATTGCAATTGTTTTTGACTAATGCCTTAGTCAAATAGAGAAAAGTCGTTTTTCCACATCAACCACCTTAGTCAAATAGAAAAAAGTCGTTTTTCCACATCAACCGATGACTTGGATTGTAGTTAGCTGGAGTGACATGGCTTTGTCTCCTAGTTACGTTAGTAAATTCGAGTTATGGGCTAGAAGTAGAGTTATGCATGGGTGGATTGTAGTTTTTGACTAGTGCCTTAGTCAAATAGAGAATTTGTTTTTCCACATCAACAGATGACTTGGATTGTAGTTAGCTGGAGTAACATGTCTTTGTCTCCTAGTTACATTAGTAAATTCGAGTTATAGGCTAGAAGTAGAGTTATGCATGGGTTGATTGCTAAAATTTAGCAATCTAGTTGAGGATTGTAGTTAGATGGAGTGACATGGCATTGCCTCCTAGTTACGTTCGTAAATTCGAGTTATAGGCTAGAAGTAGAGTTATACATGGGTTGATTGCTAAAATTTAGCAATCTAATTGAGTTATCGTTAGTTAAACTCATTTAACTAAGCTCTAGTCATTAGTTGAGTCAGTTTAAGGTCATTTGAGTAGTTATGATAGTTGTTAACTCACTAATCTCTCAGTTAAGTAGTCAATCAACTAAAAATAGACCCAAGCATGCATCGAATTCGAATTTCCTAGTTCAGTGGATGGAAAAGGCACATTTGTATTTATAATTGTATATTATTGAGTGTACAATGCTTTTGCATTGAGCAAGTGATCAATTCCCCTAGGATTTGGCAAATAGGGAATTCCTTATTATTTAGGAGTTTAATTCCTCCAAGATTGCTCAAGGAAATAGGAGGTTAGTTAAGGCTTGAATTGGCTAGGTGTTGGCCAAAGCAGGCCAGGAAGTAGGAGAATAGTTTTATAGTGCAGGGTGTGCTTCAGAGTTGAAGCAAAACATTGTAGTTGTTTCTCTTTCTCATCTGAATTAATGAAAAGCAGTGGAGGGGATTTTCCTGGTTGGGTTCCCCTGTAAAATCATTGTGTTCCTTGTGTTTTGATGGTTACATGTTATTTCATGTGTTTCTATCGTGTGTTTTCCTTTCTGCAAAATAGTAGAAGAAATTCATGTCTCTTGATTTCAGTTCGATTTCATAAGCAATAGAAAATTTCTTGTAATTTCTAGATGGTATCAGAGCCTCAAAAGACTACAAAGAAAGCTTGTTCCAAATCTTCTCTTAGATAAATTTCAATTTGCATAGTTTTTTCTGCAGATTCTCTTCAATGTAGGAAAAACATCTTTCAACGAATTGAGGCTATAGTATGCATTGGAGGGCACCTCGAATTTTTGTGCTTGGAAAGACAAAATGGTAGTTGTCCTGGCTGATAATGGAGTATGGAAATATACAAAAAAGAACTTTTCCAAAACCAACAATATTAGATGCACAAGCACTTGCTCAGTGAAAGAAAGACACAAGAAGAGTCATGAGGATTATTTTGTAGGGTGTCAGAGATCATGTGGTTTCGAACTTGCATGGAAAGGAAACACCTTTTGTAATGTGGAAAACTCTCACAGATCTATTCTAGAGCCGTAGTTATGTCAGGAAATTGGCATTGAGAGATAAACTCAAGAGCATTTGAATGCAAAAAAATGAAACAATCCCTCAATACCTATCTAGATTCACTTAGGTTTGAGATGAACTTGGAGGAGTAGGATAAAATGTGCCATCATATGAACTTGTGATATTAGCATTCCTTGGCCTTCCAAAATCTTGGCACAACTATTAAGATTTGGTTAATGGAAGAGACAAGCTACCAGATTGGGAGAGACTTTGGTCTAATTTGGTGCAGAAGGAGATCATAAGAAACAATAGAGATGGTGTCACATCCATTGCAGATGAGGAAGAAAATTGTGCTCTAGTTGGCAAAGTAAAGAAGGCCAAGCCATGAAGTCCCAAGGCGAGGCAGAATCCAGCCAGAATAATGGCAAGAAAAAGGACCCTACCAAAATAAAATGTGTTCACTACCATGAATATGGACACTATGCAACCAAGTGTCCACACAAGAAATCCCACAAGGAGACTACATCAGGAGCATGAGGAGATGCCTTGGCATCTCAATTCGAGTTAGATTTCACCCTCTTTTCTTGCATGGAAAGAACAATAAGAGGGAGTGAGCCATCCAATGTGCTCTAGAAACCATCCCAAAAGTAAGAATATCGTTGACAAAAAACAAATGTGAAACATTAATCCTGTTAGCCAATCTATGACCATTGATAATACTTGAGACCTTTGCTTTATTATTTTTTAGACTTATAACATCCATGACCGGTATGAAGAGAAAGGGAGAAAGAGAACATCTTTGTCCCAATCCCCTTCCCACCTGGAAAAAAATCGATGGGAATCCATTAACGAAAACAGTGGACCACACCAAAGTAACACATGCCATTATCCAATCCACATTGTGCACAGTGAGTCCATTTTGGTCAATATAAGTCACAGGAAAGAATAGTCTACACATTCACATGCCTTTTGTAAATCCACCTTCATAACTACTGCTTCCAGTTTCTTAGTGGGAATTGTGTGAATGCATTCTTGAGTCATGGCGATATCATCATGAATCATACAATTATGTAGGAAGCCAAATTGTTGCCTAGAGATGAATTACGAGAGAGTTTTCTTCGTGCACTTTGTTATAACTTTGGAAATTAATTTGTAAATGATACTACATAGAAATATAGGCTTGAAATTCTGGAAGGAGGAAGGGTCAATTTTTTTGGAATAAGAGCCCCAAAAATTTGTCCAATAAGTCAAGATTCTTCAACCAAGTCCAGGACGTCCTATCCCATCAAATCAAAGAAGTGCATGAAAATATCCACTATCCAGTCGTCCAAGCCTAGACATTTATCTTTCGCAAAATATTTGAAGACTGAAGTATCTCCTCATGAGAAACAAGGTGAAATAGAACTTCAGTTTTTTCCTCATCAAACATGGTCGGATATTCCTCCAATCCCCATATCTGATCCTCGATGCTAACTCCTACCCGGGCCTTATAGAAACTCTCAAAATATGTGACAAATTCTCTTTGAATACCCTCCATAGAATGCACTGACTCCCCATTATTAGATTTAATATGCCAAATAACATTGATGTTTCTCCTGTGATTCACAAAGTGGTGAAAGAAACAAGTATTTCTATCACCTTCACTAAGCCATATAGCCCTACTCTTGAGGTGTAAGGTAGTCTCTTATATCTCTAATATGTGCCTCTTCCTCACCTACAACTCTTTTAGACAATTTAGTAAAGAGTGAGAAGGCGCCATCTGTTCCATTATCCTTCCAAGACTATCAATTTCTTCCACGGTCAACTTCAATTCTGATAATAGAAGATTTTTTTATTACATTCCCAGGTTCTCACTCTACTCTTCAGAAAACTAAGCTTTTGTGTGGTCACATGCATGGTTGATGTCCCTGGCTCCTCCTCCACTATTTTGTAAGAAGTATTAAGTAGTTTACTAAAATATTCATCCTCCAACCACACTTTGTTGAATTTGAATGGGATACCCTTACTGACATTCTCCTTCCTCAATCGAAGAACTATAGGAAGATAATCAGAGACGAACGTACGATAAATCATGATTAGAGACTAAAGTGTCACAACCTTTCTCAAATCATGTAACTATCCCCTAAAATCCCCTCAAGTTATGGAAAGCCCTAGTAATTCCACATTTAAATAGAGCCCTCAATACAATCTAGAAATGGTTATGGCATGAATAATCCCAATACATAAAGAATAGCGTAGAATTTTTCTTTCACATCTAAAAAAATTGAATTATTTTAAAGTAGGTAAAAAAAATAAAAATTAACTCAGTCATATAGGAATATTAGATAAATAAAAATTAACTAATTAAAAATAAAGAAATAACTAATAATTTGCTTATTTTAACTATTTATTTGGATCCTATAATGTTCCATTTTATTTTATATTATTTATCCTTTTTAATGTTAAAAATTAATCGTTGTATCTATGATATAAATATTTGATATCTTGATCTTGCTCTCCAACTTTGTCCTGATGATGAACCTTAATGGGGGTTTGCAACGTGTCGGCCCTAAGATATATATGTGATTTCTTTGGAAGATATTTTCTTAAATCATGAATAATAGAAGCCTTCAATCTAAGAAATTAACTCAATATTATATTTTTTTTGTGAACTTGGTAGGACTCTCCAATTTTCGAGTTTACATGTCCATTATTCACCTTGCTATAGGGGAGGGTAGCACAAGATTCGAACCCAAGATCTCTGGTTCAGTGAGACTTCATTCCACAACCATCGCCACTTGAGCTACCTCAGGGAGACTAACTCAGTAATATTTTAACCATTACTTATAATTTAATTCAAAATATTTTGGAATAACCCAAAATTATTTCTTAATATTTTAAAATTTAATTATTTTAAAATTAGTAAAAACTTTGAAATTTTGATATATTTAGCTTATGAACTACCTTCGAAATTGTAAAAAATAAAACAAATGCAAGATATAGAATAAAGAGAATCGACCCCTAATCCTGGATAGTCAAACATCACATCTCAGAATTAACCAATATATCATGAAACTATCAAACTCGTCATAATCTATGAAACCGAATAGAGTGTTTGACATGCTTGATTATGTCAAACCCAGTAACACATTATCGCAGAGGATCATTGTAAATACATCCTTATTATAATCAATGCAGATAAATGTAATAACAAGGCATCGCCTTAATTTCACCTTGGCTCCATAATGCTTAATGAAATATTACCACCTGCAGAGTGGACATGAGATGGAATCCTGTAAGTAGCTACTTCCAATGATCAATTATTGCTTGATGTGTCATTAGGGTATGACACAAGATTAATTTTCACACGTTCAACTTGGTCCGAATTGGTTAATACACTCTGCTCATTTATGAAAGTAGACCTCGTGGGTGAGGGAATATATTCTTCTCCACCTATCAGCATGGACACCACCTGTGACATTGAAGGCCTCAATGTTTCACCTAATTGAGTGCATAGAAGACCAATTTTAATCACTTTAATCCCTTCTTCCCATGAACAACTACCCTCCAATGTG
This sequence comes from Pinus taeda, assembly GCA_000404065.3. NCBI lineage: Eukaryota > Viridiplantae > Streptophyta > Pinopsida > Pinales > Pinaceae > Pinus > Pinus taeda. The sequence goes on from APFE030050953.1 coordinate 20,036, forward strand.
GCATTCATAAACTTCTATTCCTCTATCTTTGTTATATAGTCTCCACGTCTGGTAATAACCAATATCGGCAAAACCATAAAACATTAGTTAACAAGGAATCATTGTTTTTGGACATTTTAGAAAATTCTACTTTAAATATGAGGTCCACATGTGCCATACAACTTCAATTAGAAACTCCCTGTGTTGAGAGATATTGTTGTACTTCTTTCTTCCATTGATAATCTCGAGTAAAAGCACTCCAAAGCTGAATAGATCTTCTTTCTATGTCAATTGTCCACGTAAGGTGTACTCAAGTGCAATGTAACCACTGCAAAATCAAATCTCCATATCTTAACCATATTAAATTTATATGATCCTTTCTCATATATATGAGTTGTAATAGGTTCATATCCTACAATTTATTGAATAAAGTTTGGAACATTAAGAGATTGAACTATAGGGAGAATTGTTACAAAGTTCCTGCAACTCTGGTGTTAATGTGGCTTTCATCTTTTGAAAATAGTTTGGCTAAGCCAAAGTCTACTATTTTGGGTTATTATTTATTGTCTAGTATAATATTGCTTACTTTTATACCTCTATGGATGATTCAAATCTCAGACTCCTCGTGAAGATAAGCAAGCCCACACGTAGTCCCAACTATGATTTCATACTTCTCTCTCCAATTAAGTAAATGGTGTTTTTTTGTATATACATATATTGCATCACAAATAGTAAATAGTTGTATCTAAAACTTAAGAATCTATGTGCACAAACTCAAACAATTCCGGGATTCAAGAAAATATCAAGAATTTAAATAGCAAGCAACAACAAACCGAATATAATCTTCTCGAGACTATTGTTGTGGAGGTATTTATAAACTAGCATCCTTTTTGATATTTCAATAGAGAAACCAAGAAATCTCAGTAGATTCTAGTGCTAAAAACGAGTGATGAGATTTGCCTCATTTACAAATTCATTGTCTCATTGAGTTGAACTTATATTCTACACTTAACATAAACCTCTCTACTGTCAAGTAGAACCCCCTGAAGACAATGAAATTCAAAATTATTTTTTTTCTCCATTATAACTAACTTGGACTTGCTACCTACTAGTATGTAATTCAATGGAAGGAAATGATTCCAGGCACTTAACTTGAAGATGGATCCAAACCCTCGTTCAACAAGTTTGTTTTCTACTTTAAAATTGAAGGTAGCCTTCCTTATAGTATCATATTTGAAAAGTGAGTTCTAAATTCGACATAGGAGGTGACAAAGTAACTTCCCCTTCCTCATATGTGAAATAAATTATGTAATGAAATAGGAAAAGAGTTCACCACATACAAGATAATAAGGTGCACACTGAATGATTATGTAGTTTCGGAAACTGTGGTTTGAGAAATATGTTTTGGGTGAAAACGGAAGAGGCATATGGCTGCAATTAACCCAACTGAAGAAGCCACTGTGCCTAGAGTTATCCCAAGCACATTACATTTTTTTTCCTTCTGCCAATTTTCACACAAAGCCTCAGCATTAGATTGGCCATGGTAAATTTTACCAAAATGTACCAAACTAGTTTATTCTTATTATTGTAAAATATGTGAAGAATGATACCATATGATGGAGCTTGTGGCGAGGGGGTAGGAGTATGAGTTTTTTCTACTTACTAGTATACTCATCATTGTAGAATGTAAACTATGTGAAGGAACATACCAGATGATGGAGGCAGAGTTGATAAAAAGTTATAAATATCGTAATGCATCTTGAAACCCATGGAAGAGTAGTCCACATCTACTTGTATCTTCAGTAACATTAATACCTCTTTTTATGTAGCCGTCATAAATGTACATGTGAGGAAGAGATTAACCACCTCTTCCATCACCCCACCACATAGATAACATATGTGAGGACCCGAAAAACTCCTTCTTGTAAGGTTCTCCCCCATGAGTACCTAATTATGGTAGACCAACCACAAAAACACTTCAATTTTAAAGGGACCTCCCATCGCCATGCTTGTGATAGTCATGAGATAGAGTTCGAAAGCCTATTCCCCTGTGTTATGTAATAAGATCTTTCTTGACCATAATTTTTATAACATTCTCACACCC
>APFE030050961.1:0-48165 GCA_000404065.3 Pinus taeda
AAGAAACTAAAATCCATCCTCTTTCTGTACCTTCTTACGAAATTTCAATCAGATGCTCAGAGAGAAAGTTATGACGATTTTCCCCAGGTCACCTGTTTGGAATGAAATTCAGGAGTCTACAAGAAGACCAACTTCCTTAGATCATATCTCCACACATATAGCATGAACAGCTCTAAACTTCAGTTCCAAGATTCAGCATGATTTCATCTCAAATGGGTTTTTTTTTTAGCTTCTGAAACATTGCAGAAAAAAGTTATAGCGAAAATACCACGATGACCTGTTTGGAGCAACAAAACCCTAGAATCCAAAGCTCTGATACCAAATGTTATGAAGCCAGCTCAAGAAAAGATAGGAAAGATAGATCAACGCCTTAGAATTCAGCCTCTTCGAGGGGAAAACCTCCTTTACATTACAAAATGAACAATTCTTGAAGGATTCAAATGACAAAACCTCCTTTTATATATAGGAGTCTAAGGAGTCACAATATAATCCAGCCGACCTAACAATAATAATATAAAGCCACAAAAATAACAATATAGGGATTCTATGGGGCACAGTAATAACAATATGGGGATAATAGGGGCATAGAAATATTAAAAAGGGATGAAACTACAATATTAATGGGGTAATCACTAGTATTATAGGGACCCAACAGAGTCAGAGTTCCCTTAGGTGCTTACGGATACTTATGTAGCCGTGAGGTATGCTTCGATGTGGTTTACCACCAATGCATCGAGCGCACAAGAAACCTGAATATGTTTTGTATTTTATCACATGGCTTTACACATGCTAGTGAACCAGCATCCCATACTCTCGCAGATCTTATACAAGTTGTATAGCTCTGTAGTGAACCTCAAAGCATATTTTCACAAAGTATACATACAGGTGCGCAAGGATACAAAGAAAAAATGTCAATCCTTGCCATATATTGTGACTGAAGATGATCTTGTGGTGTAGATATAGAACTGGCCCGAAGAATTGATTTCTCCGCTAGAGGTAACAAGAGACAGTGTGACAAAAGAAGAAGAGGTGGAGACTTTACAACATGGCGAAGCCAGTGGAAAATATAAGGAGAAAAATGGCCATGAGTCAAAGGAGGAAGAGCTACATGATGAGGGTCATCAAGATCCTCCTGAGGGAGATGAGAAGACCAAGGAGACAAAAAGGGAAGAAACATAAAAAATTGCCAAAGAAAAAAGGAAGGAAGAGGGCGAAGCTACCTCAAAGAAAACAAAGAAGCAGAAGGTCGATAAGATGAAGGATCTCATGGTCCTTACTGAAGGGGACTTAGATCAAATTGGGGACAATATAAAAGAAGAAACACCAAAATCCTAGAACAGAGTCAAAGATCTCTACGAAACACTTCTAACCAATCTCATAGAGCGGATCGCAAAATTGCAAATATTGGCACAAATAGTCAGACAACCTATGCATAAAGAGGAAAGGGTTGGAGTAAAAAGGCAGATAGACCCGCAGTGAGGCTAGCAAAGATACCTGCAAGTGTCTTACAATTTGAATCTGTCAAACTACAACAACAGGCTAAAGAATGGAAGAAAGTCAACATCAACATCACAACGGTGTCACTGCCAAGACTACACAAACTACACTTTGAGATTATAGAGGAGTTGAAGTTGTGTGAACAACATACATCGCAACTGACTATACAAGTAGAAAAAGAGCAAGTTTTTCTTTGGAAGAAGCTCAAGAAGGTGATGCAAGAAAAGAATCAAATGGTAGAGGAACACCAAGGAGGTGGTCAAAGCCACATGTAAAGAGATTATGGACCTTGATGTCCAAGAAGAAGAGCCAGTAGAAGAAAAGGTCGCAAAGCTCGGCCTTACAATGAAGGACTATAAGGATAAATTTTTCATAGTACAATTCAAGTATGAAATGAAGATTAGTGAGTTGCAAATGAATTTGTAGCCAACTACACCACAAGAAGTAAGGGATAAGAGGGAAACTAACCTAAAGACTGTAATAGCTAGCATCTCCATAGCAATGGTAGATTGTGGGAAATTGTTAGATAAAAGTTTTCAAATTTGGACTTCACTATAGGAAGATACAAATTTATAGAAACTGCAAGAAGAAATGCAGCAACAGTTAGAAGAAATTTGGGCATATGTGAAGATCTTACCCATCTCACAGAGGCTCGTGAAGATCAATTAGAGTAAGGCCCTCCATAAGAAAATTAAGAAACTAAAGAAGGAGGAGCAGATTTTGATAGAGAGGACTCAACCTTTGTAGGAAACAGTGTTGATGTAGAAGGTTTTAGAACATGTGACATAGGCACTGTTGGAGGAAGCACACAAAGAGGACAAGTAGGTGACATAAACTCTCCAATAGTTCAACTAGGCCTATAAAAATATTGCAACAAAAATCAGAGTCAAAGAAGCTGAGTGACTCGGGATGAGTCACATGTGAGTGTTGGGGGCCTATTGGGCACAACCCAACTTGGCCTAGATTTTGATGAAGATTATGCATTTTGGGGAGTGAAGTACGAAGTAAAGGATGCAGCGAAGCACAAAGTGGACCGCGGAGTAGAATAGTGGAGCACCAAAGTGGACTGCGGAGTAGAACAGTGGAGCACCAAAGTGGACCGCATGGTATATGGTCTTCGAAGTAGGTTGAATCCCCTCCCTTTTTGTAAAAGAATACTATTTTGTAAATGATAAATGGATTTTGGACCATAGTAGCTTGTATTATGGGAGTCCATGGTATATGGACCATGGTATGGTAATGATATATCCCTCGATGTAATAGTGTATATAGGGATGAATAATATAGAAGAGAATCATCATCTTATGATTGATATCTATGTTATGGTTGTATCTTGTTGATCTGTACTTTAGAAAGAAGGTGAGGCTCTGTAGCTGAGTGCACAGAGGCCTAAGTCTACATTTGAGTGCATGGACTGCTTGCAGCCGAGAGCGCATGCCAAGAACTGTTTGTTGTACAAATTCTCTATTACAATTGCAATTTAAATCAATATAGTGAAGTTTCAAGGATGTATATTATATGTTTTAAGTGATGAATGTAATGTGGTGAAGTAATGTGTGAATGTGAAGTAACTTATGAATTTTAAAGATAAAGTAATAGAAAAATACTACATCGCATCATCCCTCAAGGCTGAAAAAACCTGGTTTTTCATCCTCCCATAATCACTTTGGGTGAGACTGCGATTTGCTTGCAGGTCATTGCCAAAAGGGCCAGTGATTAATGGTTTTGTTGGTGCGTAGTAAAGAACCAAACCTGGGCCAGCCTAACCTAAGCCAACAAATACTCAAAATATAATACAAAACTAGAAGTAACATCATGTAGATCAATGTGAATGTGGAGCACAAGTCCAAGATAAATAAGAGATAAGGTATGTAATAACTCTTTAAAGAATAGGAAAATCTCCTCTAAATAACCAACACATTCATGCTTCCAAATCACATGTCCACGATAATGACTACATGATCTCTATATGTAATTATTCATGCATTGCTCATGTGTACCCTTTATTATTAGGCCAACACTATTACACATACATTTACACATTACATGTACATTTAACCCCATATATTAATGTTATCACAAAATATTGATCATCTAGCCATAATTTACTAGATGGATTGAAGTACACCATGTAAGGCCAATTTTATCATAGTAAAATTGCTTTCATTGTGATAAATTACTTAATAAAGCACATTTATTAAGTCATTTATAATTAAATCCATGAAAATTAATTAAATAAATCATTATTTTTTTAATTATCTTCTAAGAATAATTAATTAAACCATTGTTTAATTAATATTCCTTGTCATATTTGACCAAATTATGAGAAATAAATAAATAAATCATTAATTATCTTATTTTTCTCTAGGAATAATTAATTAATCACTAATTAGTTATTATTCCTTGTCAAGTTTGACCAAATCCATTAGGAATAATTAAATAAATCATTATTTTTTTATTATTCCTTAACCATATTTCTTGAGATGATAAATAAATCATTTATTTATTATTTCTAAATAAAAGTTTAAATATTTTTTCCTTCTAACCAAATATAATAAAATAGTCCAAATGGTTATTTCTAGAATGGGGTTCATAATATTTTACTATTGCTCATTATTCGAGGATAACCTAATATTTTGTTATAAATAGAAGGGTTTTCCATTCATTATTCACTTTCAATTATTTTCATTGTTGCACTCATTGTTTTCACTCTCATTATTATCACTGTCACACACCATTTTTCTTTTCCATTTGAGTTCTAATTGAGCTCAAACATTTTGTTTGTTGGGTTTTATACATTATAGTGGAGAGAGACTCTACAAAAGCTAAAGAAATTTGAGGATAGCCAAGAACCCATCCCATAGAGGGGGACTGGTAACATTATTTGTTCCCTTCATAGATGTTGTTTAATAAAATATATTATTTATATATTTGGTTTCCATTGGACTATTGGAGTTACTTGCGCTTATTTTACTATTCCATTTTTCTATTTAACTATGATTGTGGCATAGATTAGGGCTTTGGCACGTTTTGTTTCTACCATTTGTTGCATATCTACAATGTTTAGTAGCCATTTTCATTGTTAGGGTTGTTTGTCGTCCACAACCTTATGTGATTTCTTTCCGTACACATTCAAGAAGAAAACACAATAACAATTACCCTCCTCATAACCCCATATATGCCCTCATCGGGGTCATATCAATGCTAACAAACTAAGGGTTTTATATTGAGATTAAAAAACATGTTGATCTAGAATACAATCATCTACCATGTCTTCCAAGCTATGTCAAAAAACTATGCAAAAACGTTTTGCCTTCCAAGCTTGTCAAGGATGGTTAGACCAAATTATTGTAATAGGAAAAACCATCTAATTATTATACCATTGATATCATGTATTTTTATTAAGTACTTAATATCATAATGATATGTATGAACAAAAACTTGATGTCTAGTGACATAATGTTTAAATTTATTAAGGGAATAGACAAGAAATTAACTTAGTAACTATGTAGTTTATATCTACACCATATTAATGTTTGCTAAAAAAATAAATTGCATAAGGTGGCTTGCCTTCTTGTTGACCTAGAACTACCCCTATTACCTTCTTTGAAGCAACAATGTGGGTATGCAAGGGAAGATTCCATTTGGAACTTGAAGAATACGGGTTGTGATGAGTTGGACTGGTGTGGTTTATTCACATTAGCAAGCAATATGGGCAAGTATTTCAAGGTAAGGAAAGAAATGGCGGCGTCATGGGCTTGCTCTGTCAAGGTTTTTTGCAGCTCCTCAGATTCGCAGATCGGCGCTGCCCGGGGTCGCTGCCTCCACTCGGCGCCTCCTCTCCCTGGTTATGTCCATGCGATGGGACGGCCCGTCCTGTGGCTTCAGTGCAACCATCCCTTGATGCAGACATCTGCCGGCAGAGGGGCGGCTTTCAGATCCGGTGACCTGCTCTTGCTTAGCTGGTCCCGTGCAGGCTCTTGCCAGGAATCCAACAAGGTCATTTACGCAGCCAAGATTGGAAGCAGCCTCCTGATGGCGTCGCTGCAAGAGGTTTCTCTACTCGAGGGCTTATTTTCGCTTGCATTAACAGTTTTTTCCCCCTATTCGAACCCCTTTCCTCAGAACGGGTTTTGGGCGGGAAGCTGGGCTTTGCTTTTTTTCCCTGTTCCCTGGCTTCAGCTCATTTCCGTGCGTCATTCAAGGACTAGAAGCGTGCAAATGCTTCTAGAGAATCCTATTGTCAAAATATATGAAATATACCTGCGCAGGGAGGAGGCATGGCAAGTGTTCGACAGAACACTTCAAAGAGAGATAACTTCTCGGACTGGGTCTCTAAAATACAGTCATGAGAAGTCGCTCCAGGTGGTAGTACCGCCTCTGCTCAGCCCAGCAGATGCTATAGCAGGAAATGCTAGGCCAGCACAGAATGGACCCCTGTCAGGCCTTGCTTATGTTGAAAAGTAGACCTCGAAGCAGTCCAAATATTGCCAGATTTTTATAGTGCTTCTATCAGGAAAATCTCTGCTTCAGTGGGTGCGCACCTCCGATCTCGTCCAGGAGCTCAAGCAAAAACTAGACTAGAGGCTGGGGATTCCGTCTGCTTCTCAGAGGCTTCTATTCAGAGGTAAACAGCTTGAAGATCTCTTGCCCTTTTCCTTTTACGATATTCAAAGCAATGCTTCCATCATTCTCTCCCTGCGTTTGAGAGGGGGGGCAACTGGACAGTCTTCTTCAACAGTAGCGTTCTCCTACAAAGACGTTGTCTATGCTCAGAAACACAAGAACTCTGCAGCTCCAGCCCATGCTCCAAAACCCTTTTTGGTGGATAAGATGGAGGAAACCCCCTCCATTGACATTGAACATCCAACTATGGACAGGCAACTCGAGGTGTTCTCTGAACTGGGCATTATTTGCAGGTTCAATGGGCTTTGGCCTCGCACAGAAGATCTCTACAAATGGGTCTAGTCTACCTGGACTAACAACTGCAAAGTTCTGCTCTGTTTAAAAGGTTTCTTCATTGTAATCTTTGTTGACAGTAAGGATTATCAAAAAGCTTTGACTGAGGGCCCCTGGTTCTGGGACTCTGCGGGGCTTTTCTTAACCCCTTGGTTCCCAAATTTTGATCCATCCACAGCGGTTATTACCAAACTCCCCATCTGGGTCAGGCTTCCAAACCTCCCAGCTCATTTATGGCACTTTGCTATTTTTGAAGGCATTGGTAACTCTTTAGGCCGCCATCTAGCCATAGACACTTCTAGAGGGGAAAAGGGCATCTACACCTTCACCAGAATCTGTGCTGAAATAGACATAAGTAAAGGTTTACCAGAGCAGATCATTCTCAAGGTTGGGGACTTCTATTGGACTCAGACCATAGACTACGAGAACACAGCGTTCCGTTGCAGAAATTGTCACCTCACAGGGCACCTTCATAGAACGTGTCCAGCGATCCCAGCCCAAAAGAAGAAGGCTATTCCTAAGCCGAAATCCAAAAGCTGGAAGCCATGTGACTCGCCCCCCATGGATGATTTCAGTTCCAGTTCAGATGAAGAGGAAGTGAGTGAACACGAGATGGTTGCTTCGCTTGCCCAGGACCCGACCCCAGCAGGTCCTCAGGAGTCCTCCGCTCCTCCGCTCTCACAGAAACGTTCTCATGAGACCTCTCCTTCGGATTCAGACAAGGAGATCTCCCCGTCCACCCAGCTCAGTCTGCAAGTCCATCCTTCCCAGCTAGATCAACTTGGATGGGTCAAAGTGGGTAAGAAGAAAGGAAAAAAGGGCCAAACTGTGGCTTCCACCCAAGCTGGGTGATTCCCTCGCCATGCTCTTGCCTCTTAGCTCGTCTGTTTGCTTCTTGTTAAGCACTGCTCTCTTCTGGTCTACTCCTCGAGGCCGAGGTGGATATTCTATCCTTGCCGGCTGCCCTCTTTCTTTGGGGTTCTGTAGGAGGTCTTTTGGTCAAGTTGTCTTGTTCTCAGCAAAGCTTCGGGCACTAGTCTTCCCGGGCAGTCCTATTGTACAATATTTTTTGTTCCCTTAATACAAACGCTTATTTACACAAAAAAAAGGGGTTGTGATGAGTTTTTTGTTTGATGTAGTCAAATTCCTCTTAATATTGTGGTTTCCAACAAAAGTTTATGTCCTTAGATAGAAAGGAAAACATATGGGAGGCTATCTTCCTAAAATATTTTATGAGCCTCTTGCAGTAACTTGCATGTCCAAGGAAACTTATCACATATTTTCATTTTTTAGGGGAAGCTAGATTTCTGATAATTTCTATCTTGGTTTGGTCTATCTCAATCCCTCCACAAGATAAATGATTTCCTAAAACAATTTTCTGATTCATAACAATATTACATTTTCCATGGCTAAGCAAGAGGTTTATTTCTTCACACCTCTAAAGAATTTTTCAAATATTAGTCAGGGATCTTGAAAGGAGTTTCAAAAGTGTGTGAATCCATCCATGTAAATCTCCATAATGTCATGGACGAGGTCAGAAAAGATATTAAGTGCAACTCTTTGGAAAGTTGTTGGAGAATTTTGTAGGCCAAAGGGGAGGACGAAGGACATGCAACAAAGGGCACCCTAGAAGCACATAAAGGAAATTTTATCTTGATATTCAAGACTTATTTGCATATAATTATACTGACTAAATCCATCTAGAAATGAGAAATACTTCTTTCCTGCTAAGAGATCTAAGACTTGGTCAATAGAACGAATCAGAAAATGATATTTGATAGTGGATTTTTATGCAACCAGCTCAAAAAATAGAAGAAAAGATAGATCAACACCTTCAAAATGAGCCTTTTCAAGGGGGAAAACTCCTTTACTTTACACAAATGAACAATTATTGGATGATAAAAATGACAAAATCTCTTTTCTATATATAGGAGTCTAATGGGTCACAATATAATCAAAGTTGACATAACAATAATAATATAAGGGCACAACAATAACAATAGTGGACTTATGTGGGGCACAACGATAACAATATGGGGACAATAGGGGCACAACAATAAAAATAAGGGTGACAATGACAATAGTAATGGCAGAATCACTAGTATTATAGGGACCTAACATGCCCCTCTCCTTCAAAAAATTGTTTTCCTCAACGCTCGAGTAGTTTTGGATGGTTCTGTATAAAATTCTCACCCTCTCATGTGGAATCTTCAACGGGTAAGTTCTTCCACTTGATGAGGTACTCTGAAATTGATCAATTTCATAGCTGCTGAGTTCTTGTTTTTGTGATTACTTCAGGTTCCAATATGAGTTTTCCTTCCTCATCAAGTTCTGGAAGTATTGTTTGAACTAGGATTTTGTCACCTATAACCTTCTTTAAGCATGAAGCATGGAAAATTGGGTGCACTCGGGAAGCTGTAGGAAGCGCCAATTTGTATGCCATAATACCAACCTTTTGCAACACCTTGTACGGACCATAATACTTTGGTGATAATTTATTATCCTTCTTAGCTTGCTTGAGGGACATTTTTTATATGTTTGTAGTTATAGGAATACCCAGTCACCTACATCAAAACTTCTTTCGTTGCGATGTTGATTTTCCTATTGTTTCATTCTATTTTGCGCCAAAGTGAGGTTATCCTTTAAGAGTTGGAGAAATTTTTGTTGATGCTCGATGTGATCTTCCATTGCTTGAGCCTTAGAATTTTCTCTTAAATATGATGTGATGGATGGTGGATGATATCCATAAAGTGCCATAAATTGGGTCATTTTTGCTGCAATATGGAAGGAAGTGTTATACCACCATTCAGCTAGAGGCAACCATTTGACCCATTGTGTTTGTTTATCAGATACAAATCAACGAAGATATCCTTCAAAACATTTCTTTACTATCTCAGTTTGCCCATCAAATTGAGTATGATAAGATGAGCTATGAGCTAACTGAGTACCAAGGCAAGAAAATATTTTGTCCAAAAATTTCCGTGAAAATGGGATCTCTGTTGCTTACAATAATCTTTGGGTTTCGATGTAGCTTTTGAATTGTTTCCGTAAATGCAGTAGAAACTATACTAGCTTTAAATGGATGTGATAGTGCACAAAAGTGTGCATACTTGGTAAGTTTGTCAACCACCACCATGATGACACTCTCTCCTTCGAACTTGAGTAAGCCTGTGTTAAAATCCATTGAAACATCCTCCCAATGTTGGCTTGGAATGGATAAAGGTTGTAATAGACCTGGGGTCTTAATTGTTTCAACTTTATTTTGTTGTCAAACCAAACATTCCGTCACAAACTTTTGAATATCCAATTGAAGGCCATCCCAAAAAATTTCATTCTTAACCCTGTGGTAAGTTTTTAAAAATCCTGAGTGCCCTCCTAAGGGAGAGGTGTGAATTCCATAAGAATATCTTGTTTGAGTTGGGAATTCTTACATAGGTATAAGCAAACTTTGTACCATAACAAATCATTTTTCCAACTAAATGTATCAGATGTACTAGGATCTTGTTGTATCTTTTGAATGTGTGCCCACACTTCTTCGTCATTCTTCCATTCATCCCTTGCTTCATTTATCCAATCTGGTTGGATAATAGAAATAGTGCAAAGCAATGCTTCCACATCCTCATCCTTTCTTGAGAGTGCATCTTCCGCAACATTTTGCTTTCCTTTTTTGAAGATGATTTCAAGGTCATAACCCAACATCTTTGTGACCCATTTTTGCTGCTCTTCTAAAGATAATATTTGTTCTAAAAAGTATTTAATACTATCATGATCTGTTTTTACCTTGAAGTGTCTTCCCATTAAGTAGGGCCTCGATTTCTTAAGTGCATGTAGTATTGCCATCATTTCCTTCTCATAAATAGCTTTGTGTAGAAACGTTCCTTTGATTGGATGCATTTTGAAAGCAATGGGTCTTTATTCTTGCATTAAAACAACACCAATTCTATTTCTTGAGGCGTCACATTCCATGATAAAGGTTTTTGTGAAGTCTGGTGTAGCTAAGACCAGTGCTTGGCACATTGCCTCTTTAAGTTGTTCAAAGGCCTTTGTTGCTTCTGGAGTCCATGAAAATGCATCTTTCTTTAATAATTTTGTTAGAGGTTCTGCCATTTGCCCATAATTCTTAACAAACTTGCGGTAATACCCTGTCAGCCTGAAAAATCCTCACAGATGCTTTATGGAGGTGGGGATTTTCCATTCCTTAATGGCTTTAGTTTTTCTAGGGTCTACCTTCACACCTTCATGAGATACAATATGACCCAAATATTCCACCTCTTGTACTCCAAAGAAACATTTGGAGATTTTTTCATATAATTGTTTCTCCTGCAATAGTTTGAGCACCCTGTCAACATTTTAAACATGATCTTTCCCAGCCTTGCTATAGATTAGCATATCATTAAAAAACACTAACACAAATTTTCTGAGGAAGGATTTGAAAATGGAATTCATCAAACATTGAAATGTAGAACGTGAATTGGTAAGGCCAAAAGGCATGACCAAAAATTCATAATGACCCTCATGAGTTCTAAATGTTGTTTTTGGAATGTCTTCAATCTTCATTTTGATTTGATGATATCCTGAACGAAGATCCAACTTGGTGATGTAAATTGATCCATGCAATTCATCCAATAATTCATCCAATAATTCATCAATGATGGGAATGGGAAAATTATCTTTAATAGTGAGCTTGTTGAGCTCCCTATAATCCAGAAAGATGTGCTTTGACCCATCCTTCTTGTGCACCAATACTACTGGAGTAGAGAAAGAACTTTCAATAGGTTGAATTATACCAACCTCTAGCATTTCTGCAACCATACATTCAATTTCACTCTTTTGTGCATAGGGATATCTGTAAGGCCTTATGTTTGGAGGAACACTTCCTGGAATCAAATGAATAGCATGATCATAATCACAAATAGGTGGGAGGACTTTGGGAGTCTCAAATACCTTGGAGTGATAGTCCAAGACTTTTTAGATATATGAAGAAATAGATAATTTTGATGTGGGGAACTCTAGCAAACATAATTGTGCAATTATGCCTTGTTGTTATTTCTTTAGAAGCTTTGAAATTCTGTTAGAGATGATTATCTTTCTTAGTTTCCCTTTGGTACTCAATTCAACTCCGTTTCCTTCCGAAGAAAATTTCATGACAAGTTCTTGAAAATTAAAAGATATTGTACCCAAAGATTGTAGCCATTGGACTATAGTACAACATCAGCACCACCTATTGGAATGGAAAGAATTGAGCTATTCAATACATATTCTCCCATGGATAGCTTGATATTATGGCACTTTCCAAAGAAATTTATGATTCCTCCACTTGCAACCATCACTTGACACTCTGGTGCTGGATATAAGAGCAATTCAATTCCTTAGTTATCTTACAATGAATAAAATTATGGGTACTCCCCAAATCAATCAACACTATTACCTTTATCTTCTTGATGTGTCCTTCTATATTGATATTTTGATGAGTGGTAATTCCGGCCAATGCATTACAAGATATGGTCGGATTCATTTCTTCTTACTCTAGGGTTTGTTCCTGGTGTATATCCTCTTCTTTTGATGTTTCTTGTTCCTTTTATTCCTCCTCTTCACAATCTATGTAAAATAATTTCTTCTCAGCACACTTATGACCTTTATTTTATTTTCTATCACAACTGTAACAAAGCCCTTTTGATATTTTTTTCTTCCAATTGTTATGGTGTCAACCTTGTAGGTTGTGGAAGGATAGGGGAAACAACACTTCCATATTTATAGTTGTGAGTGGTAGGCTTCTTTGTGGCCATAATTTTTACTTCCATTTTTCTTGCCAACCTGAATACCTTCTCCGATGAATCAGGTTCCCAAAGTCGAACCTCATGTTGGATGTTATCCTTTAAAGTCCCTATGAACACATGAACACTCCTTTGGAATATATTTTACCCTTATATTCAATTTTGGGAAGTCCTCAATGTGCTCCATCATTGAACCCATTTGTTTGAGATTTATCAATTGGCTAAAAAAAGTGTTGCTTTTTGTATCCTCATAATGTGCTATCATTTCTTTTGTAAAAATTTCCCAAGTGACAATTTGTTTACTAGAGAAAATCCATCGATATTTTTAGCACCTGGATTGAACCTTAGGCTAAAGAAAGGCAATGCCAAGGCAACCAAAAACCACACTTAGCCAAGTATCTAGCCCTACTAGGCTAGGAGAGGGCTCTCTTCGTAAGAATCTCAGCCAAGATGACTAGATCAAGAAAATGATATTAGACTAGGTATAGTAGCACAAGGTTTGATATGATTTTAAGGGTTTTGCTGGATCAGGAGGAGCCAAACAGTTAGGGCAAGAAAATTAGGTCAAAATTGCAAGGTGTTTGATGGGGCAAGGTAGGCACAAGGCTCAACACTCTAGGGTTTGATGGATGAGGTGAAAGACAGGTGAGGAGCTAGAAAGAGCATGTAAACCACATGGATTCTTCCTAAACTGAGGAAAACACGAACTGTGAAATGTCTACCCAGAACAGAGCATAAAGATATGGATTCTTCCTCTCAGACTTGTATACATTCACATAAGGGCAATGAAATGATGAAATGGAGCCAAAAATACATTATAACACATGAAAACATAAGAAAATTGGAACTAAACATCATACCACATGAAAACATAACAAAATTGGAACTAAACATCATACGACATGGATCCCAAAGAAATAGCTGCAATTTTTCATTAATCTCCTGATGTAACTCGTACAAAATGATGTTTATCAAAGCCCAAGCATCCCATTGAGTCCAACCTTTTACAATGAGAAAGAATAACAAGATATAGACATTAATTCAACCTCCTCCCATCCTCAAGGGTTGAATCCCTAAGATGAGGAACTAATCCAACAAAAACTGAACAAGAAACTGGAATCTAGGCAACCTAACAACTTGCCTCTAAAAGTGAGGAAACTGATTCATTTGTCCTCAAGATAACTTTTAATCTAATGAATCTACATTCTAGTACTTAGTATCCATCATATTTACATGCCTAGTCATCATTTACATCAGTAAAACACCATCCATGAGAGGAAACCCAAAACTACAGTCAAGGCACAGTGAAATGGAAACCCATCACAATTTTTGTCCTATGTGCAGTGCCCAAGTTCTATGCACAATGCTTTTTGCAAGGCCATTTTTGGAGGCCTTCCCTATGTCCAAATTGAGCTTATGATAGCTCATTGGAAATATATTCAAGTATTATTTCCATAAAATCTTGAATTTTTCATTTTAATTTCATTGGACCCCTTAAAAAATGATTCTCCCAAGACTTCTTCTGTGTGTCCAAAAAAGGGCAAAAAGGTCATTGTTTGGGTTTTTTTGACCTTTTGGTTGATCAATTCTGCTCTAAAAGCCTAGAAAATGCTCAGGGTGCATGTAATAATCATTGTGAATCCAAAAATTCTGACCATTTCCACATTGGATGCCCCTAGGAAAAGAACAGCACCAGTGGCACTGCGCATAGAGCCAAAATCTATGTGTCAAAAATTGCCAAATTCTTCAAAAGACAAAAATTATTCAAAACTTGCTCAAAATTTGTGGAAAATACCACCATTAAATATCTTGGTTAGCCAAGGAAGCTTCAACAAGAAACCTAAGCCTATCATCCTTCTTTTTTCCTTTGATTGCTTGTTTCAACATTGTCTTCATTTGCTTGACCCTTACGTTACAAATCTTGTTCCGGGTCCTGTAATGGCGAGCCATGTGCCTGATGATTTGATTGTCCCTGTTAGCCTTTTGTAGTAGCTTCTCAAAATTCAAATTGACCTTGTCAAGCCAAGTTTCTCTATCCCCCTCAATTTCCTTCTGAATTCTTTGTTTTGCAGTCAAGGTAGTAAGTGTTTCTTCCTCTTGCATTATTGACTTGCCCTTGTCACTTTGCCTCTTTTCTTTGAGATTTTCCAGCTCCATGAGGACTTGTTTGTCACTTGGTTGCTTGTTCTCTTGCTCAAGGTATGAAATGACATACTTAGATCTAGCCAAGTTGTCCATTAGTGCTTGGATATGTGCATATTTTTCCTTTATGGTTATACTCTCGTTTATTGCCTCATCTTGGACCTCCAAGTCAACTATCTCAATGCCATGATGGATGTGTGGGTGTTCTAGTTCATCATCTTCCATCAAATCAAAATCCCTTTCCTCCTCATCATCAAGGCTTTCCTCCAGCATCTTTTCCTTCCCTTTATGCAACTACTACACATGTTGTACCTGTTGTGTCGATGAAGAAGGCAAGGCCCCTTCCACATCAAGTGGATTAAAAACTTGCCTATCTACTGCAAACAACTTTCTAGCCCCTCTCTGATATGTCTTGCAGGCTTCTGGCTCCTCAACAACTTTAGTCTCTTTAACCTTCTCATCTTTCTTTACTTTGGCACTACTGGAAGGTCTTTCTGCTTCTTGAGGTACCAGTGGAGGAATTTGAGGACCATTGAAGATGTCATTGGCAATGAATGTATCCCAGGAGATGTTAAGGAGGTTGAGATGATGTAGCACAATCATCTTAATTAGGGAATAGTGATAGATACTACTCATCTGCTGGGGGTATGGATTTTTTTGTACAATGTAGGCCATCTTCTCAATGTTCCTGAATAAGAAATACAGGATGCTCAACATTTTCACTCTTGTGAAGTGCATAATAAGCCTAATGTGATAGGTGTACAACCTAGAAAATCTGCCCTCACATGTAAAATATTTCATAATGATCCTTAGCATATGGGCATACTTGTCTTCAAGGAAATTGAAAGGAAAGGTCCTCTTCTTTTCATTTTTGTACCTAGATTTAATGTATGGCTCATAGTAGTGCTCCTCCAAATCTTGTGCCTTATACCACTTTTCCCCCACATTTGGAATCCTTGTAGCATCAACAATGATGGAGGATGAAACTATAAATGTCACCCCGACAAGAGTTACCTTGTTATCACAAAGGTTGGCTACAAAAATCTTGGTCAGCTCAGGATGATGTTGAACTATTTCCACCTGCTCACGAAACTCATAACATCCTAGATGTATGAAACAAGTGACAGTCATATGAGAAGCCTGTAACTCTCTTATGTTTGATTGTTCCTCTTTGATAATTTTGCCTCCCTTATGTGGTTTTCTCTGATGCTGAGGTTCATCTCCCATGCTTTCACTGCCACTGTTTTCCTCCTCCTCATAATCTCTATCCTCTTCGTCCATGTTTGTCAAATTTTGAAGTTGTGTAACCCTAGAGAAGTTAATCAAGGAATGAGTTATGGTGAATAGGGATAGGGGAGGGGAGATGAGCTTAGGCGATGTAGAATGGAATATATATGATATAAGAGTGAGAAGGAGGGCGTTTTTCTTTGGTATGGATTGTTTTAGTAAATAGGGTTTTAGGATTGTTTTTAAGGGAATTAGGGTGTAAGGAATAGGTGGAGGGATGTGTTTGAGTGAATTAGCGTTTAAGGAAAAGGTGGAGGGATTTGTAGGCAATCTAGGGTTTGAATTTTGAAATAGAAAACCAACTTAAAAATGATGAATTTAATGGGGGGAGGATAGCTCAGGTATTACACTTACTTGTTTAGAAGTTATAGAAGGCAAAAAACACATTTTGAATGGTTGATAGGGTATTTTGGTACCTACTGGCCCTATGCGCAGTGCCACCTACAGGTGCACAACACCCTGGCTCTATGCATAGCAACATTCAAATTTGCACTATTAAAACTACCCTATGCGCAGCGCTCCACTCCTATGCATAGTGTTCCGGCCTCTATGCGTAGCACTCTATCTCCTATGTGCAACGCCTCTTCTTTTCTTAGCCACCAATTGGCCTCAATTCCCTTCTCTCCTTCAAGGCTCTTCTTTCTCTTTGTTAAATGAAAGTGATGAATTTGGAAAAGGAATTTGACCTCTTATATAGAGTTTGATTTTGATTTTTCTTTAAAGAAAACCCACTTTCTAATGTTTTGGAACTTTTTCTTTGTCTTGAAATCTCTGTTTAATGATTTTTCTTCTTTGTCTCTTTTCAGGTGGATGATGCTTGGATTGAACTAATTTCTTCAGTGGTTTCATTTTCTCACAGCAAGGAGAAATTTTTGGGGCAGCTGGGAACACTTATTACACAAAATGGATTGAATTACATCAAAAGAATATAAATCAACTAAAAATACTCTGTTTTCATCTCAAAAACATGTTTTTGAGATGAAAATTACATTAGTGAGAAAAGATCTTTGTACAATCACCATGACTTACTGGTAATCACTCTTTGTTTATTGGTCATCCTCATACTTTTTCTGCCCTTTATTTACACTTGAAACCATGCTTTTGACCTTGGAAATGAACCCTTAGACAGACCTAATGGAAAGACCTTGGAAATGAACCCTAAAACCTAGTGTAAAGACAACTGCCTTGACACTAAAAATAACATATTTGAAACCACAACTGAATACAACCATGGAGATGGGTCAGCAAATATACCTAATGAGGGAATATTTGATTTTTAGAGAAGAAGACAACCATCAGCGGACCATTTTGACATGACCTAATGGAATGATCCAAAATTTTAGTATGAGACACCTAAAATGAAAATGCAAAGAGCAAATTTGATCCTTGATGGAAGTATTCATATACTGACACTAATAGATACCATACAAACTGATTTGGTTCCAAATATAAAGTTGCAATGCATACCTTTTGTGTGTTTTGCACACTATGGAGATCAAAATATTGCTCCATCTGTAGTATCCAAGTTAAGGGATCCTTGTCATAAAACTTCCTCATATCAATATTTGGAACATGGTGGGTCTTCAATCCACTGTTAGAGTCTATGAATTCATGATTAACATTTATTTTGTTCTCCTCATGAGTTTCCTTTACTACCCTTTTGCCATTAGTAAGCATTTCTTGTAGAAAATTTTCAAATCTTCTTGCATGTTGCCTTTAAGTTTTTCTTCTATACCATCCATCTTAGCTTCCATGCCTGTCTTCAAATATTCCATGTTGCCTTTAAGTTTTTCTTCTATACCATCCATCTTATCTTCCACGCCATCCATATTAGCTTCAACGCCTTTCTATAAACTATCCATCTTAGCTTCTGTTACATTTTGTGAGAGTGAATTTTGTTGCACTTGGTCTTGTAATTTCGATATATCATGTTGCATTTCTTCCTCTTCCTCATGATTCGTGCTAGAGATTTCAGGTTGCTTACTAGGTGTTTCCATTTTCTTTCTTCGGGGCATCAATTAATGATAATAATGCTTCACTATTTCCTTTGAATTCCTTCAAACTAATTTTTCAAACCAAACTTATGCAAAAATTTAAAAAACTACAAACCTTTTTTCACTTTGTAGGAGCTCGACATTGAATTTGTTGTATCTATGTAATTCTGGATCTCTAAGGTCTGAAATTATGTCCTACAGTAGCACTCTAAGTCCTTTTTCTAACCCGCAAGTCTGATCAAGTTCAGATTCTCCAAGGAATAGTTCACGCATCATATAAGCATTAGAAGTGAAATTCATGCCCAACATAACATATGCATAAAACAAGAAATAAAGACGCAAAATAGATAGAAACTTCTCTTTATTAATACTTCTAGATAAGTACAGACTCGACTTGCCCTACACACTCAGCTGCAGGGGTCCGTGCACTCAGCTGTGGATTACTAGGCCTCTACGCACTTAGCTGCAGAGCCTCTACCTATGCTACGACCCAAAAATAGACTTTACAATTCAGATATGACTCAATTATTCATCATTTCTCTATTGATTCTTCCCTCCCTTAACTACTTAGAGCTTCACTCTATTTATACAATCCCATGGTCCATCGACCATGGGTAAATATTCTGCGCCCATAAAATGCGGAGTATTTACATTGGAATTACAAAATCAGACCAAAATCTGGGCTATAAGCCCCAAAAATTCCCTTGAGGGATCCCGCACCCCACAAGCCCCCAACACAAACATCGTGAGTCATCCTTGAGTCATTATGTAGGTGTGGAGATCTTAGTGTGAAGACCTCCCAACTCTATCTGGATTGCTGCAAGTTCGACAACGCACTGAGCGACTGCCTACTGGAATTCCTCCACATGCTGTTTGGTGACCACTGTCCTTGAACTGGTACCCTGAATCTGCTCCTGAGTTTCTTACAGCTGCATGAGCTTTGCTTCAATGGAGGCTGTAATTGTATAAGCTTCGTCGATCCATGGCTATAGGTGCACTTTTAAAACTTCCTCTTTATGCCAAGCGGCATCCACCTGTTCCTTGAGCGCCTTAGTCTGCTGCATCCTCACAATCCTCTATGTAAGGGTAGATGTCTGCACGGTCCCTTTTACCTCGTCATACTTTTGCTGCAGATTGCGTGCCTCTTTATCTAGGTGCTCTATGTTCAGGTCCTCCTGCAGGGTGGTGAGGACCTCGAATGACTACTTGAACAGCTTTATGCAGTCTGTCACTACACTGTCAACCGCCACCATTGCTATTGTGATTGCAGTGGTACACTATTCTTTGACCTCCAGCCAAGTTGAAGGCTGAGCCTTCAACTATATTTCTGTTATCTGAAGGTTCAGCTCTAGATGAACCCTATCCATTTCTGCTCTTGTGTCGTGCACCCCTGTGGCTAACTTTTGGACATGCACCTCCATCAGTTCTTCTGCTTGGATGGCCAACTCCATGACCATTTGGCGGGCTTCCTCCACAACCTACAGATTTGTTTGTTTTGCTCTATGGCCTCGTTGCGCTATAGGCTCAACTACTCAATGTTGATGCACTCCTCTCTCATTACCTGTATGGCGCAACTCTCCCTGGCTCGAATTTCTGTAGTGACTCCATCCTACAAAAGATAGAGTGTCTCTTGAGGGAGTGCAACCATGTTTAAGCTAACCTATTTGAAGCTGCTAACCATAGGCCTATCGACCTCGTTCTCTGTCATGAGTGCTTCATCTAGTAGCACTATTGTGTTGGTCACCTTGGCGCACAACATTTCCTTAGTCGCTGAAGTGCCAACTGGGAGGCTGGTGGACATTGTGCCAACCTGTGGAGTGCGCACGTGTAACTCCTGTATTTGTGTTCGGAGAGCCCCAAATACCAACTAGTGTTGTTCCTCAAACTACTGGATGGCCTCCGTGGTGACATCCCTCACAGTTTCGCCAATATCATGCAAGTCTCCTTCAGTAAGGGTTATAGGGTCAAATGATGTCTTCGAGGCCTTTGTCTTCTTTCGCAGCCCTACCTGCTATCATGGTCATAGACGTTTTAGCTGGGTGGACATTGTCTGTGGGTCCGCACCACCTTGTTCTGTATCGATCTCTAGTTTGGGTGAAGGTGACTTCTAGCCTTCATGCTCTTCTTCTATTTTTTTCCACTGCTCCACCAACTTCGTAGTGTCGCGTGCCTCCTGTGCCTTAGCTGCTGCTTCTTCTTTCCTTCCAGCTATGCCATCTGTAGTTTTGTCTCCTCCTTTTGCTGTGCGGCAGACTTCTCTGCTTCCACCGCGGAGCCAACTGGAGCGTGCCACTTCGGTGGCCAAGACTCAAGGACCGCGAACATTACATCGTTGGTCGCTAAGTATGGTAATTCATGCAACAACTTCATAGGGTCCTTCCACGCCCTGATGAAGACGTGGTGGAAATCGGCTTTGAACTCCACAAAGCTTTGCAAACTATTGTAGATAGTGGGCAATAACCATGGGTTGCGATTGATCCCCATACTGATGTTCATCTCCATGAGAACCCAAAATATCTTGCTCTCCCTTATCCACTGTGCATCCCTGGTTGCCCACAATGAAGCATACTTTGATGCCTCTGGAAGGTCCTGCACAATCGACGGGAACTGGCTATCTTCGAGAAACTCCCATGCCACTAGTACTATTGACAATAGGAGCCATGCGTAATGAAATGTTTTGCCCTGCTCCTATGCCTCGCGTCAGTTCTCAAGGAACTCACTGCATAAATAGTTTTCCTAGTTGAACTTGACCCCTTCTATGCATTGCGCTGCTAGTGTGACCACGGGCGCGGGCACCTCATCCATGCAGCACTTCCACATCACTTTTCCTACCAGTATCTATGTCATGACCTTGACTGCAGGGTTGTTGATGCTAGAGATGGCATACCCTTGCTTCTTTTTCTCCAACTTAGACTTATTTTTCATTGCCTTCGCGATGGTCAAATCATCACTTTTCCCTCTGAAATATTTGCTGGGTTCTCCCCTGTGCAAGGGATTTGTGTAATCTGGTGAATCATATGGTTTGTGATGGGGATGGGCTCCTCCAACCACAAGCACCCATCATGCACCAAGAAGAACAGTTGCTTGATGACAAAAATGGTCACTAGGGTACGGTGGTAATGCGACACCCAAAGCAGGTTTAGCAACCCTGATTTCTCTACACGTCTAAGCCATTGGCACGACTCTAATTCAATCATTCAAGCCGGTGCATCCATCTTCTATCTCATTAACTTCACAGTCGCTAAATGCGGGAACTTCTCGTGGTCCGTGAGGTCCCAATATTCAAATTTCAGCATGCAAACCTGTCCCAAGTGCGCTCCTTTGAAAATAATATCATCTGGGAGTAGCGAGGTTTGTAGAGAGCTCTTGCTCTCATCTATATCCTTTGGAACCTTGGATTTACCCTTTCACGGAGGAACATATTTCGGCAGCCTGGTGATAGGGTCTGCACCCTAGGTTTCAACTTCCATCTCTACATCCTCCTCGTCCACCAGGATTTCCTCAAACTCTTCCTCCTCATCGACCTCCAAATTAATGGCCTTCCCCTTTTATTCCATTATGAGCTTGGTCCTCAGTGGATTTCTGGGAAAGACACACACCAAGATCATGGCCTGCTTATCCTTTTTAGGTCTCGGCATGCACAGTGATTTAGGGACCTTAGAAATTATTCTGGCGCTCTCAGGGGCTTCCACTTCCAAAATTTCTTGCACGACTTCCTCGACTATCACTACTCCTATGTCCATCGTTTCTTTGGGTGTTGACATAATACTATTCCACAGTTCTCTCAGTGTCTTTGGTAGCTGCTCAAACAACGAATTCACTTTCTGAATATCAAATAAGTCTTGGTTCATGAATACTTGAGCACGCAATAGCTCAGTTCTCAAATTGCCAAGTGTTGTTTGCTGGACAACCACTTGTAATTTACAGTTAAATTTTGAATTTGAATTTGACCATTGCCCCCAAATTTGGTCCATTAATGCTAGATTGGCGGCCGATTTTCAAGAATCTAGCCTATAAAGTTCACTTTACATGCCTGCTGCCTACTCCATTTGGTCTCAAACCAAGCATCAAATTGTGAATAGTGACTATAATGGTCACTTTCTGGCAAACCTGCGCACCAGCGCAGCTGTCCCCGCGCTGTCATGGACCCTGTGACACTTCGCTACTGCACACAGTCTTAACATCGCATAGTTCCCGGGTAGAGTATTTTAGAGTCCTGCACCTCCTTTCAAATACCTAGATCACTAAGGCTATGCTTCTATCAGCTAGTCAAATGGTTGAGCCACCTGTGTATGGCTTCAGATGACTGCCATTCACTTTTCCTAGGAAGGGTTCTCCATTTAACTTTACCAACTGCACCGCGCCACCGTCGGTAATCTCCTTAATGACATACGGCCCCAACCAATGCATTATGAGATTCCCTTGGAATTGATCAAACTTACTATCATACAAGAGCACCAAATCATTCACCTTAAAGGTGTGCAGCTTAATATGCCGATCGTGCCATGCATTTTCGGGCTGCTTTTGGACCTGCTGGTGAAATCCAGCCAAAAATCTATCTTCTTCGAGCTCATCCAACTATGTGAGCCTCTCCTCTAGGGCTTCACGATCCGTCATACCTATGAGTGCTGCTATGCACAGATTAGACATGACGTATTCCATAGGCATTATGACTTCCACTCCATAGACAAGCCTAAAAGGTGCCTGTCCCGTCAGTTTCGTGGAGAAAGACGAATATGTCTCTCTTTAGAATTTTTGGGGCCTCTATTTACTGTCATGTCTCCAAAGATTTGAGGAATAATTTTGAGCCGACAATAGAGTTGGGAGTTTTTGTGGGTTACACCAAAACTCCACACAATTACCGTGTGTACTTACCTTCCCTCAGAATGATAGTTGTGTGAAGGGATGTGAATGTTGATGAGGAGAAATAGATGTGGTGCTCTCTTGAGAGGGAGCTTCATATCCCACTAGAAGAAGAGATTTTAGCTCCAAAGGAGGAACTTCGGGAAGTTGTGGAGAAACCATAAAAAGAGGAGAAGTGAGTGGAGTCATCCACTCAAGTAGAAACATCCAGAGAAGGGATAAAAAGAACCAGGGAAGCTGATATACATGTATAGGATGTGAGGGAGAATATGGGAGCTCCTTCAAATTTGCATGGGAAAAGGGGGTTACTTGAGAGGCACAATGTCTACATGGTTTTAATAACTGAGATTATAGAGGTAGAGCCATCCTCTTTTGAGGAAGAATTAGAGAAACCTGTTTGGGTTGATGCAATGGTGGGAGAATACAAATCCATCATAAAGAAAAGTGTTTGGGAAGCGACCCCAAGACCTGTAGATAAATTAGTTGTGGGTTTGATATGGATCTTCAAGGTTAAGCATGTGACAAGTGGAAGAGTAAAGAAGTGCAAGGCCATATTTGTGGCCAAAGGATTCTCTTAAGTTGAGGGAATAGACAATGAGGAAACCTTTGCCCATGTAGCAAGGTATTCATCCATTAGACCAATTCTTTCTTTGGCTATGGATATAGGGTGGAAGGTCCACCCGATGGATGTGAAAACAACATTTCTCAATGGTGTTATTGAGGAGGATGTCTACATCGAGCAGCCAGAAGGTTTTGAGACATTTGATTGGGAGTCTCATGTGTGTAGACTCAAGTGAGTGTTGTACAGTCTCTAACATGCACCCTGCGCTTGGTACACTAGGATCAATAATTATCTCATTGGTTTGGGATTCACCAAAAGTGAAGTAGGTGCAAACCTATATCATATTTTGGTAGAAGGTAAACTGCTTATAATTATTTTATATGTTGATGATTTAATATTAACATGTGATGAGCTATTGATCAACTCTTGCAAGGAATTTGCAAGGGAAATTGAAATGAAGGACATGGGTCTCATGCGCTACATTCTTAGACTGGAAGTATGGAAACACGATGGGGAATTGTTTGTGTCTCAAGGAAAGTATGCCAACGAGATACTATAAATTTTCCACATGGAGAGTTGTAATCCCATGGAGACATCTCCAACGACCAGCTGGAGGAAGGAGACTACCACTTTAGGTGAAGAGGTGGATGCTATCATTTACCAATAGTTAGTGGGTTCATTGATGTATCTTTTGAACACATGACCATATATGTTCTATGCATTAAACCACCATAGAGCCAACCAAATTATATTGGAAGGAAACTAGGCATGTTTTATGGTACCTCAAAGGCACTACCCAATATGGATTATGGTACAGATGGACAAAGGGAGTGAAGTTGTGTGGCTTCACAGATGCAGATTGAGCAAGGAATCCATCTAATTGAAAGAGTACATCAAGTGGAATTTTCAGTCTTAGTCCACAACGATTTCTTGGTGCAACAAGAAGCAAATATCTATGGTGCTAAGCTTGGTAGAAGTAGAATACATGGCTGCAAGTCAAGCAACATGTGAGGAAATATGGATGATAAAGATACTTGTGGAACTATTTTGTCAGATGATGGATCCAACTTTGATCTATTGTGATAATCAGAGTTACATTAAGCTCTGTGAGAATCTAATATTTCACGATCGATCCAAACATATAGATATCTGGTATCATCATTTACGGGACTGTGTGCAGAGTTGGATAATGTTGCTCAATAAATTCCTATAGAGGAACAAGATGCTTATAGGTTTTAACCCCATACAGAAATTACCTGCATACGAGTTCTAAATCACAGAAAAATAAAAATGCAAGAGCATAACACATAAAACACATATACACAGAGATTTCCCACTGGATCTCAAAACCAAGACTACCAGCTTGATTTTTCATTATATTCCTTTCAATGTTACAATACATATTTATACAGCCGAAGCATCCAATACCATGGACCGAAACCATCGCGTCCAAAACCATGGACCGAAAACCATTGGTAGGTTCGCCCAACCTAATATAGGGTCCAAAAAAAAAATTTCTCGGGGCGCTGCCCCGAACCCCGTAGAGGGGGGCTACCTGCCCCTCCTCTAACCCCCCAGTTCACTACGTAGGTTAGTCGTGGAAAGAATATAACACAACCCAACAATGCTGACATTTTGACAAAGGCCTTATCAAGAGGAAAGTTCAAGTCAAATAAGTGTAGGACATGGGTGGTTGATAATCTCTTTCTTACTGAGAGGGAGTGTTGAGAAGTGCAACAAGAAAGTCTCAATTTGACTTTTCATGAGTCAAATTGAGAAAATTCGAATTTCAACATCAACAAACAACTGGGATGCAGTTAACTTGAGTGACATGACTCTTGTCACTCGGTTAGCTCAGCAAAATTTGAGTTAGAGGGGTTGGAGTTCAGTTAAGCATGTGTGATTTCTAAATTTTAGTAATCCAATTTAGTTATATCTAGTTGAGTTTAGTTAAACTAGTTCTAACAATTGGAGGAACTAGTGGAAGGTCAGTTGTTCAGTGGGACAACAATCTAACTTAGTGATCATCGAGTTAACTAATCAATAAGCCTAAGATAACTAGTGCATGCAGTGTAACAAGAAGTTTTAAACTAGTTTGAGTGTGCAAGTGTTGCATGCAGGTATATGATCAAACCTTGGGAATTGCGCAATCAATTGGAGGAAAGTTCCTAAAAAGTAGGGGCTAATTCCTTAAGATTTGTGCAAGGAAATGGGGGATCAAACAGAGGCATAAATTGACTAAGTCTGGGTCATATATTCTCATTGAGTAGAGAGATATGTTATTCACTTGTAGGTTGAGTTCATACTAAGCTAGAAATTGTAATACCTCTCTATTCATTTGATTAATGCAAAGAGGCTTGAGGGGTTTTTCCCAGTTGGGTTCCCCTAGAAAAAATATTGTGCATGTGTGTTATTTCTTATTGCATGTCTGAGATTGTTGTTCTAAATAGTGAATTGAATTTCGTAGATCAATAGTGTATATTTGTATCTCTTGGTTTAGATTAAAATTTCTTGAGCAGTTGCAATGCTATCACCAAATTTATACAAATGTCTCCCTCTCTATTTATCGACAACGCTTTGAAATTGAGTTTTGTAAACATTCCAAAGGAATTTTTAGAAGTATGTTATATTAATTGCTAACCTTTAAATGCAAAATGGATAGCAAGAAAGAGACAACAAATTAGATGTTTCCAAACTGCAAGAGGTGTTCTTGGATTACTTTGTAGCTTCATGTGATATGGATGTTTAAATGAATTTATTTCAAAAATGCAATCAAACATTTTCTCAAACCCTAATGCAATTCTAAGAACACAAACCAACATGAACCCAAATGGAGGAATATTACACACATCGTGAGAGAATAAGCTCCTATAAGATTTGATGGCAATTAAAAAAGTTTGACCAATTCAAAACACCAGACTAACCATAGGAACCTTGACAAGCATAGGGGGCCCAAAACTTAAGTGTACAGGCTAAGATTTTTGGGTGTTGTTGTAGTTGCTACAACATAATGCAAGGGGTTCCATAGATTTAATTAAGAAATCTGTTATACCTTATTGGACTTTGGTGGATTACTCATAAAAAACCTACCTCCAAGCCTAAGACCTATGCATGAAATGAGTGCTTCAAGTTGTTCAAGAGAATGAGGAATGTAAGATATTTCTAAGGCAGATAATTGACATGGTTATGTTCTCGAAAAGTAAACTTGGTGGAAAGTCTCTCTTGAGGCCCTTTTTATACCCCCTTCTCATGTTAAGCTTATATTGGTATTTTTTTTACTACAAAGAAGTTAGAGGCATGGAAGGTTATTAATCCTTTCTTTTCCTAGAGGGGTTTGTCCATTTGGATTGGATTCTCATTCAATGTGAATTATATATGATGTTCCCCACTTATAAATTTTGAAGGTAATCCCTTCCTTGAATCAACGTGAAATTTAATCTTGAGGCTCTTCAAGAAAGACATTCACTTTACTAATGATATGTTTCCAAATTTGTCACAATTTTGGCTTCCTTGGGCGAAGCTTAGGAAAAAAAATTACCTTAGTTAGCATAGATAAATTTATTGTGAAATATATTCAAGGGCTCAAACCTTGATTACCTATGCTTAAGCTAGGCCTTTAATAACTCAAACATGGAAATGAGAGTAGAAATGATTAAAGTCACAACATTCTCTAAGTATAAACTAGCTTTAGGATATAAGTGATTTGTCACAAAATTGTTAGTCAACGACTAACCAAATTAATAAAAAGACTAGGTTGATATGTTTCACAATATTTATAAGCCACTTTATTGTCAATATAGTTGAAACATACATTTATACCTATCAACATAATTCAGTATTAGTTATTATTGAAAGTGTCAATTGGAACTAGCTTGAGCGATTGAGAGGAGGAGCATTATCCCCTTAATTCAAGTTCAATTTTTGCAACTGACATGTTGATTTCTTAATGAGTATATTGTTATAACGATCTTGAGCACTATGTTGACAAAGCCTCTCTTTTTTGTTCAAAATTCCCCCTTTCTTTGTATGGTTCATATATGCATGTATGCAACCGATGACATCAATAATAACAATGTGAAGTCCCTAACTTGTGGCATCTTAGAATAGTTAATGCAATTATAGAATCTCCTTTTTTGTTATCCTTCCTTGATTGTGAGAATTGGTATGTAGCAATGTATATGTCCCAATATACTATTATCTTTATGTCAATGGGGGTATCCACAGCGATAATGGTCATCTACTAATATGTTAATTATAGGGTAGTTATGCTTGCTAATTCCTCCCTCCCCATTTATATATTCCTATGTTAGTGAGATATCCTGTGTATTTGATTAACTTTTATAATTATAAAAATAACTTTATCTCGCATTGATTGTGAGAAATGACCTTTCCATCTTATTTTATGTTAATTGATATAAATATTCATAAAAATAGTAATCCCTTATTAATACAATGATTGTTTTTTGTTGCGAAATAATTAATGTTTTGATGTTACTTCCATTTTTTTCTATTCTTTATATGACACACCACATACATAATAAAAAATACTAACTCATATTCACATTTTTTTTAATAATAATAATAATTTTCATACTTTTATTTATAAAAATAATAATAAAAATATCATTGAAATAACCCATATTATTAAATATAGATATCAATTTCTATATAAAAATTAGAATGAACCCATACCATTAAAACATCCATATCAATTCTATTAAATTAGAAATACCCACACCATTTAAACATAGATATCAATTTCTATATTAAATTAGAAATACCCACACCATTTAAACATAACATATCAATTTCCTATATCATTAAATATAAGATTGAAATAACCCACATCATTAAATATACCTATCAATTTCTATATTATTAGATATAAGATCAAAACAAACAACATCACCACATACTTTTAAATTGATATAATTCACCTTAATTTAATGTACTTTGTTGGTTTTATATGAAAATTGACTTTTGAAAAGTGAAACTAATGAAATATTAAAACAAAATACAAACCGGTAGCAGGTATTAAGATAATAGTTGGAGTCAATTAAGCATATTAAGCAAACTTGCAAAATCCCAGAATGAGACCAAAGTATCTCTTTTACTCAGAGGTTGAAGGGTTCAAACTTTTTTTTGGTGAACATTGACTTAAGAGTGTTCATTGAATAAATTAAACCCATCAGTTTTGCCTTCGAACACTAAATAAAGTTAGCATCCTAACTTCACTTAAGGTTCCTATCATGGGGTACTTGACATATTCTACTTCTTAATAAATATTCTTTGCACCGATTTGGGGTAAGTTAAGTTTTACATCATTTTCTTATTTGTCAAATACATAGGCATTTATTCAAATATGGAATAAGTCCTTGTAATAAAAGAAAGCCAACAACCCTAATAAATTTAATAAATTTCGTTTTGTTATATATATATTATATATATATATATACTCTCAAAATTTGGTTGGCTAATGTCAATTTGGATTTGAGGCAATAAATTGATACGAATAAGTTCAAAAAATGAAAAAATAATAAACTTAATGCCAGTTGAGCTAAACGATAACCTAAGTAGAGTTTATGTAAGTTATGCGTTTTCTTACATGCATGTCATTCTTTACAACAATTATAAAAAATAATATGTATTAAAATAAAGCGTGGGCGAGATAATTTTATAGTTTAATACGAAAGAAATTGGTATATACATTTGAATAATAATCATGTTTATTTTATATGGTATAGCTTGATGTGTTAATAAAATATAAAATGTATTAGTTTAGTTTCAATTAAGATTTAGGTTTATTAAGTATTGAGATGGGTGAAACGGGTGAAATTCTTTAATGTTAAAATTTCTCAAGGTTTTTTGCAATTAAAAAGGATAGATTTATGAGGATTTGATCATTCTCTATGTTTAATAGATTTGAGGTTAAGTGAGATATAGATTAGGATAATTTTAAAAAACAATTTATATGAACCAAGGTTGCTAAGTAAAACATAATTTTATACAGGAGGAGAAAATGGTTTAAAGGATTACATATTTTCAATTCTGTTGTAGAGTTATTGCCCAACTTTATCACAATGAATTTGGCTTTTTTCATTGAATAAGGTGTGGAATTTTAATCATAACGGTATCATGATAGGTTTTTTATTGCTCAAAAACATCCTTCGTCCCTTGGTGATTATGACTGATCTAAAGAGTGGACATTGTGTCAAGACTCCTAGGAATTTATTCCATAGGTGTATCAAAGGTAATGACTCTCCTCCTAATATTGATTTTTTTATGGGGGTTCCATCCTAGAATAATTTTTTGGGAGGTTGCGAGTAAATCTAGGGTGCATTCAGGGCAATGTGGAGCCCAAAGAATAGTGTTGAATTCACATCCATAGTTTGATCCCGAGTTTTTTTCTATTCATCTTAATGACCCTACTAAGGTGGAGCACTAAGGAATGTAAGAATGTCATGATTGTGTTATTTACATGGTTTAATGAATTCTAGGCTAACATGACCACATAATTGTCTTTTACCTTTTAGGTTGAGTTCCCCGACCTTCCAATGCAATTATGGTTAATGCCAGAATGCTACATCTTCACCCCTTATGGAATTTTATCTTCCATGAACCAAAGAGGTTCTTAAACCCAATAACTTAATGTAACTTTTCCATTAAGATTCATGTGTCAAAATACCTTAAGGAGTTTGTATTGATCTAGATGGGGGATAGGGTTCATAAGTAATTGATTTGTTACAACAACCTATCTAGCACTCGTTTTTTGTTCTAAATCCTAAATCACAATTATACATGATTGTTCATTAATGTCTCAAGGCGAAGTTTTTGGCTCAACTCGTAAATATTGTTCTAACTATCAATACATTCTAAATGGACAATGATGAAAATTTCAAATGGTTTAGAAAAATGAAGTCAATCTGGGTGGGAAAAACATAAGCTTTGAATTAGGTCCTAGCCTTTAAGGCTCCAACTGTTGCTAGTCCTAATGTGTTACATGCTCTATTGTCCAATAATCCCTTTGCTCGCTTGGTATAGTAAAGGATCCATAGCTACAAATTCCACTCCCCTTTTCTACTCATACACTCTCAATGTAAAATGAGTTGATGTCAATGACCACCCAAAGTGGTTGAGGTAGTTTAGTTTTTGGGATTGGTTGATTCTATGACACATTATTATAATGATGAATCTTTCTAGTCCTCTCAATGACTTCAATAATAATAATAAGGTTTAGTTGCGCTACTGTCTAAGGTTGGATTAAAAGTGACCTCATTGAATGTCTAGGCTTAAGTGACCTTGGATTAAATCATAATTTTCACTAGATATTAACTTCAGCTGATGGTATGGGATGGTTATTCTTTGTTTGTGAGAAGTCCAAATTATATATTCATTGATGGCTACAAAACTACATATAAAATGTACCAATTTTTTTCTTATGATCATTATGCGGGAGAATTTGGTGTTGTGATGTTAGTCTCTCCTTAATTTGTGATATCTATTATCAGATCCTTGACCCAAGGAATTGTATATATTTTAATACCCAAATGAGATGATCAAAGTTTAGGCTAGTCAACATCTATGCTTATAATGATGACAAGGAAAGAACAAGTTTTTTTCCCTAGCGAGTAGATGACCTACTTGATTCTTATGGCTTATTTGTGGGGCCTTCAATGTTTTGGAGAGATAAAAAGATAAGGGGGAGGTTCTACCCATGCCACTTTCGTAGTTGGGTGGGGTATGAATCCTGGATTGAAAGTATTGTTTAATACAAGATGCACAACCCTAATGAGCATCAATCCCAAGATTGTATAGAGCTATGGCCCATTTGGCCCAAACTTTTAGAAAAGGAAAAAATAATTAGTTACGTGATAATTATTTGTTGTAGTAGTCGTATACTCTAACTTTGATGGAGACCAACTAGTGCATGTTGACAATATGAAAACTCTTCTAAACCACCAACTTATCTAGTTCTCAATCTCCTATGGATCCCACGAAAGTGCACACCATGAACTAGGTACATTTTAGATGAATCTCATTTTAGAAGTATAAGTTAAATATATATAACGTTAGAGTTGTGTGGAATGGCGTTCCCCATCATCATGGATATAATGATTGGATTGTCCAATGGAAAGGTATAATTTCTAGAATTGTTTCCTTTATAAGAGAATATGTACGTATATTATACAAATCTTTATGAATGTAACAAATTAGTATCGATTTAACTCAAGGAGGTTATGTAGGGCCTACAATGGACCCCATGAAAAATATGCGACAAACCCACATAATGAAATTGTGTCACTTTCTCTAAGTGGATGAGGCATACCAAGCTAGAGGTGTTTAGCTACAAGAAAAACTGCAATGGATAAACATAGGAGATAATCCCAATACGACCTTTGATCAACCTCTACATCATCCTTCCTAGAGGCCCATCAATGACATTTTTTGACCTTTTTCATACTATGAGACATATCTTTTGACCTTACCTGATATCAAATATGTTTCTTTTAGTTAAAATATGAGTTGATTGAGATTTTTTGTTATATAGTTTTATGCTTATGATCATGCTTGTTTTCTTGGTACCATATGCTATTAATTTCATATGTATAATAAAAAACTCTCCTATGTTCTAACACCTTGAGAAACATAAGGAATCATATCTCCTCACCTACCTCTAGCTTGTTACCAAACATTAAAGAAGATCCTTTAGTTCTTCTCCTTGATCTAAGACTCTACGTAACCAAACTATAGATATCAAAGCATGAATATCCTTATCCAAGAATCCTTGGGGAGTAAATCCCTAAAATCCCTCGTTGATTAAAGGGTTAGGCCCATCCTAGCTAGTAGTATAAATAAATATTGAGGGATAGCCCTAAAGGGAGGATCAAATTGGTCTTGAAATCATTTTGTAACTTTTCATTTGATTGATATACCCTTGAGAACTTGGAGCTCTACTCTATTTTTTACTTTGTTTTCAAAAATCAATAACGAAGTTCTATTTCTATGCCCATTAGTTTTTCTTTAAGGATCCTTGTGATACTTGGGTACAACCCACTCAAAATGGAGCAAATACCCTTATGTTCATTTAATTTTATGGTTTTTAATTCCTAGATTAATATTTTTATATTATATAATAGTTGGCATACTTAAAATACAATTATGTTTGTTTATTACAATTATGCCATATTTCCTATAGGTTAGTTACAATCATATAAAAGATTTATTTTTTGGTCATTACAACTCCATTATAGCATTACTAATCATGTTTTCCTTATCATAGGTCATGTTCATCAATTTTAGGAAGAATAACATGTTGTGTGTATTTTCTGAAAACTTTCCTATAGTCTTGTAGGTATTCATATAGGTTTGTTATAGTTCCTATATAACATCATGTAGGTTTTTACCCTATACAATTAATTTCTACAAATAGATTCCTAATGATATAGAAAATATGAAATGGCGCACGCACACACATTAACATAGATATTTTACCTTATAAATCCAAACTAGAAAAATCACAGGTATTTTTCAATATTATTCATCTTTGCAGTATTATAATACCACACATTCACACATATTTTCAAGGGAAATAATCCTCTCTCTCAACTTGAGGTTGAGAGTGGGGGTCAATATAAAAATATTCACAGGCACGTAGCCATTACAACATTTTTTCTTGTCATCATGTCACTCACAGGGACTTGAATATAGGTGGGGGAGATAACAAACATTCTTCCTAGCCACTTGAGATAACCCAAATTGACTTATATAAGTAAATATATGTATGTATGTATGTATGTATGTATGTGTACACACACACATCCCGCAACATCCATAAACTACCATTCCCTTTATCCTAAATTAGAATATAACCTAATTACATAATTGAAACTATAAAACCATGGACTAAATCACGATGCACCACAAAACCATTTTAAATGACAACCATGTGCCAAAAAACACAAAAACTGGATGCAAAACAATATCTATTTTTTTTTTGCGAGAGAATTACCCCAAAATCCCTACACGGGATGGCTTTCGCCTCCTAGAAAACCCCCAATATGCTAGATCCAACATACAACACATGGGGGTAGTCATGTAAAGAATATAAGGCATACCCAATACATCACAATTTCACTTTTTATTGCATTTTCACTCATGATTAATGCCTTCTAGATGTCACAATGATGGTATCAAGATATAGTGCTTTATAAGGGATTAGGAGCTTAGTTAGAAGTTTTAAATCTCTCTGGAGTATTTTAATTTCAATTCAACAAGCAATTTGTTTTATGCAATGATTCAATTACTCTATTTCAATCTTCATTATGTAATAGTTTAGCCAAAAGTACTTTGTTTTTAGCTTCGTTTAAGTAATTTATTTCCTTATATAATTGTTAACTAATTTACAAAATTCTTAGCATTCAATGCTTAGATTCATTTTCAGTGTTTATATTCTAATCATAGATTACTTTCCTTGCTTAATGGTTTTCCCTTATTGAAGAACTCAAAGTAAAACTTGGGATATCACAAGTCCCAACCAATAGATAGTTACATCAAGCATTACATAGGTGCATGGGCAAGTAGATAAGTGTGTTATGTATAAATAGTGCACAACACCTCAAACATTTGTATGAATCTTGGGTTCATAATTAAATTAGTAATATTAGGAAGGGTAACATTCTTGTTGTTATTCCAATTTCCATCACTTTCTAGATCCATTATTATGGAGGTGCTAAAATTTCACACTTTATTTCCTTGAATTTTCATTGAAAAAAAGAAAAAGAAAAATGTTTATACTAAGTGGGTACATTTTTATAAGAAGCATGCCTCAACTTAGGGATGAATTAAGAATATTTTAGGCAAAATCCATACCAAATGAACAAATAATAGGAAATCAGCAAAAACAAGTTGATTGTAAACCCTCCTCCTATGGAAGGGCATAAACTTATTGAAAAAGGAAGTAAGATACTTTTAGAATCTCTTAGAGGAATAAGGAACCCCCTCTTACTACACAATGGTTGATGTTGGAGATCAAATAGAGGTATAAAAATGAAAAACATCAACCCATTTGTACTTCCTCACTTATATGGCCTAACCATAGAATACCTTGACATTTTCTTCTTTGCGTTTGTTATTGTATGCAAGACCTATGACTATACTTCATATGAGAAGAAGCTCAAGTTCTTTCCTTCCACATTGGAGGATTCAACTATAAGATGGTTCATGGGTTTAGAAGGAAACAACATTACTAGTTGGGATAGAATGAAGTAAGCTCTTAACAACAAGTATCAAGACTATTTTAGAGCAAGAGGCACAAGAGATGATATCTTTCAAATTACCTAATGGGAGATTGAATCCTTGAAATAATTTGAGGAGAGATTCCAACTGAGCTATAATAGGGATCACAACTAAATTATACATGAATATTCATCAAAACTCATATTTCTTAGAAGAGTGAGAGAGGAGCTCATGGACACATTGAATTTCCTTTCAAATGGATATGTTTTTCAATTGGACCATGCATAAAAAATATTAAATAATTACCTTAGGTACACCTTAAAAAGAGGTAGAAATAGTAAATTTAAGGTAAAACCTTCTTATTATTCTTCCACACTTAAGATAATTTAAATTGGAAGACTCTAGAGGACATGACAACATATGTTTTACATTGAAACTAGCTACACAAATGGATAATTTGTAGGTTAAGAAGAAATAGGAAAAAGTAAAGATGACACTAGCCAAACTTTGTCCTAAATTCACTAAAATGAATCCTAGGAATGAGTGCATTGTGGAGGTATGTGAAATATAAGAAGCGCATAACCCAATTGACAAATGTCCATCCTTTCTAGGTTTAGAAGTTGCATATCAAGGAATAGCAAAAAAATGTGGAGTTGATGTGCTTCATTAACTAAAGAAGACTAAGAACATCAAGACCCTTCCAAAAAGGTATGAGCTATAATCCCCCTTAGTATTTTGGTGGATATCTCTCACATTTTCCTCCTCAAAATTAGTACCATCATAAACCACCTTCTTAGACTATGTAAGAACAATGACAATATCTAGGCCAACATGCTCCTCATCCTCATCCATCATTTCAAATCCAACTTTCGGTATAAAACTATTCATGAACTAATCCTCCACAAGGGTGGAAACCCCCAAACCATCAATAACTAGCTTTGATCCCTCTTCCTCCACCTCATCCAAACAAAAATCCTCAAAGTGTTGTTCATATAAGGTATCCTCAACTACCTGCTCAACATGCTCCCAATCCCAATAATAAAGAGGTTCAACTTGTATATAATAATGAAACTACTTATCAAACCTAATTTTTAGGAGTTTAGGAAACCACAATTAGATTAGGAAAGGTACCACATGATCCTCTCATCTCAAAACCTATAGAAGAGTTAGAAACTAAAAAAGAGGATTCCTTTTTAAAATGACACACCTTTCCACAATCTCCACTTTATCCTAAAAGGTCTAATATTAAGAAAAATTACAGATTTAGAGAATATGATATTGTAGGTGAAATCAAGATCTTATGTGCTAAAATACCCCTCCCTTAAGCCACAAGTACGATCTTATCTATAACAAGTTTATATAAAAAAGGAATGTTTGAACATTTTTTGAAGATTCTTTGGCGAAAATCACATAGAGAAATATTTGTCGACGCGTTTCGAACCAACCAGTGTGGTTCATCGTCAGGACAAGTTGAAGATCCAATCTGAGTGATAAGTTAAATAGGGACAACCAGCTTCCAACAACTAAATTTAACTAAGTAACAGTTAAACAGGACCTCTAATGACTAGGTTTGACCAGGCCCAAGGGGAGGGACCTAAATTTTATTTAATTATTTTATTATTATTATTTATTATTATTATTATTATTATAATTATATCTCTCTTCTCCTCTTCTTCTCTCTCTCTCTCTCTCTCTCTCTCTCTCTCTCTCTCTCTCTCTCTCTTCTCTCTCTCTCTCTCTCTCTCTCTCTCTCTCTCTATATATATATATATATATAATTAATATTATTTATATAATATTATTGATTAATACTATTATTATTATTACTAATATTAATATTATTAATATTAATATATTTATTTACCATATTTCAATGAATAAACATTTTAATTATATTTAATTAATATATTATTAATAATATTAACATTTACCATTATATTAATACTAATATCATTAATAAGTATTATTTATTTAAATTATTATAATAAATATAATGGTAATATTATTATTATATACCCATTATTTTATTATTAAAAATAATATTTAAAGTTGTTGGAATGGCTGGCTGTCCCTATTTAACTTATCGCTCAGATTGGATCTTCAACTTGTCCTGACGATGAACCACACTGGTTGGTTCGAAACGCGTCGATAAATATTTCTCTATGTGATTTTCGCCGAAGAATCTTCAAAAATTTGATATGGATCACAGAAGTCTCAATTCAATAAATGTTTGAACATGTCTGTGAGGAAAGAAAAGATACCCCTACAATCAATGTCATAGGACAACTAACATATTTGATGCTTTATTTGTTCCTAAGTATTTTGATCCTACAAATCCATAATGGATGTGCATACAAACAAGAAATTGATCCAAAATACCTTGATATATTTAGGGGAATTAACAAATTCATGATTAAAGATATAATACTGAGACTAAACCACCATGGATAATTAATGCATACCTCCACTATACTTACACTTTCATATTGATTAATAATATATATCGAGAGAATGTTAGAAGATATAATAATATTCACTAATTCCTAGGAGTATCCCACAAATTTATTGCTTTTCCAACCCAAGTATATATTTAATGGATTTGTTTTCATCTTAGGAAGATCATGGCTAACAACAACAAATGCATACATCAATTATAGAGTAAGAACTATGACAATGGTAAGTCCTAAAAACAACTTGTTCTTTACTCCCCTACCTATACATTGGTCAAAGGATATTTCCCAAAATGGGTAGAAGAAAATGAAGAATACCTAACTCAAACATATGTTCACCCCATTTTCACCATTAAAACAACCCTATTCAAAAAACAAATTGATGAAGGCTCTTTCACATCAATGTTTTTGAAAAATTAATACTCTATTGTTGTGAGGTTAGATGGCCTAGATGATGAACAAGAAATTGAAACTTCTATTGCTTAAGAAGGAAGCTTATGGGAAGAAAATTTCATAGCTAAAAATAATAACCCCACTATCAAAACCATAGAAACATTCCCCTATAAAACCTTAAAAATCAACATTAACCTCATTGAAGGTGTTACACAGTATTTTGTCACACCTCCTACACTTCCCTATGACATACCCTGAAGTGCTAGAAACATGACCATTATACAGTAAACTCATCCATGTGTACAACTTAGATCCCTCCTGAGACTTCATTTGGAAAATGTCTTGAGCTTTCCCTGAAGAAATAGCTCTTAAGACCCTAAAATGAGAGTCATTACTCTTATGAAGCTTAAAACAATGATGGTCACTTGTTGCAATGTGTTTGACCCATGATGGCATCACTATGTTCCCTTCCATACACACGATGATCCCAAAAAGGTAATTTTCCCAAAGAGGATGAGAAGCTTCGTGATCTAGAAGCTTCCAAAGAGGCGAGCTAGAGGTGGTTTCACATGGATGAGGTCGAATCCTCTTAACTTAACCTCTTTGTCTTATCCCTATGGGCTACCTCCTTGAGATGTCGGCCTAATACTATCTTTGGAGAAGTCCTAACTATCTCTCCCAACCTATAAATTCCTCTTCTCCCATTCCCAAATGGTTGGTTGGGTTAGAGGCTAGGTTGGTCTATATCCATTTACACCCCTATGCTGAGCTTGTGCCTATAGGCTATTCATTAGACTTGGAGAAGGAGTGTTTGGAGAGTTTCCTGGCTTGGAATAGGATTACCACTCAAGGAGAACCTTTCAACATTTAGGCTATTGTTGTAAGCTTCCCTTTATTCCTTAAATAATATACAACTATTGGTTCATCTTCCCAAAATATATATGTTCATGTATGTATTAGCTTCGCATTCCTTAATCTGTTAAGTAAGTTGTTATTGGAGTTGCTATTGGTTTTGGCATGATTTGTTGTCTCTTGATCAAATGTGCAGGTATATAAGCACTGAGAGAAGCAAGAACAATTCTGTGACACAAGTGGTTTGAGGTCCTCAACAAAGGAAATTGGAATAGCATCAGAACGAGGTAGGTCATCTCATTCATTTTACTTTTCAATTATAACCTAGGAAGATGTCTAGTTGATTGTCACTTCATTTGCTAGACCCACTCATTGGGCTAGAGGGATGGTCTCTGTCGGAAGAGAGGATTAACCTTGTCAAAAGAATGGCGACTCCGTTGGGGAGCCTATGATCCTTTCCATCCAATCCTTCAACCTGATCTTTTGACTAGTTTGACCAACCATCGATTTTTCGGTTTGTATGCATCAGTCTGGGTGTATCCCATCACTGATTAGTGCCTTAGAGTGCCAAGTCTGCATTGTTTCTTGGAATATTTTTTTTCCCATATTCCTCGCCCATCGTGGGTTTAGCCTTAATAGTCACAATGGCATCGCAATTTTTACCTTTACAGTCGTGATGAAAACAAAAATATTCATTATTTGGTCGCGCTGAAATCATCACTACTTTTGTTATATAAAGTAGTGATGCCATCGTGGGTTTCCCTATGCAAAGTAGCGATAATCATGGGTTTGGGTATATAAAGTAGCGATGGTCCTTGAATGTGATATTTTTTTAGGTTCCTTCTTAAGAATCTAGTGTGTCTTGGCCCCTAAGTTCTTTTCCCATCCTGTATGCTTGGATTTGTCAATGTTTTTATTGATTTCCTTGATTAATTTGCAAAATTTGTCTCATTGGATTTGAATTGAAATCAAACTGAATTATATGGTTTCTAGTCAATTGGTTATCACTTGCTTCTTGTTGGTGTCATTGAGATGCTTTTTT
Organism: Pinus taeda; assembly: GCA_000404065.3. Taxonomy (NCBI): domain Eukaryota; kingdom Viridiplantae; phylum Streptophyta; class Pinopsida; order Pinales; family Pinaceae; genus Pinus; species Pinus taeda. The sequence continues at coordinate 39,051 of APFE030050961.1, forward strand.
TCTGATTGGTTGAGTCGTTTTTTCTGTAGAAATCATTGAAAACATCATTTTGCATTTGTTTTAGCTTGTACTTCGAAATTTACTTTTCATGAAAATGCATTAGATTAGTTGCATTGAAAAGTTATTTTTTGAGATTCATCATTGAGAACAAATTACATTTTTTTAGTGATTGAAAGCTAAAAATTGTATTAGGTGCATCAAATCATTCAAAACGAAAATAAAAGCATAATTCATATACATGCATCTTAGTAAAGTAAAATGATTTTTCTTTCGAAAAATTTTAATTTATGATAGTGAAAACTGAAAATATTTTTACTTTTGGCATTGTGTTTAGAAGACGAAAGTGAAAGTTAGTGGAAGACATTTTTCATGATGCATTTTGTTTGATGCATTATTGATTGAAATTTCTTCCCTTTATTAGTCCAGCTTTCATTGAAACGATTTTTTTTTTTTTTGTTCTTTTCTCATATAGTTGCATCATAGGTGTTTAGATGACATCATTAAGGCCTTGAAATCGAAACATAATTCCAAGATCAACTTTAAAATCTATCAATTAATCTAAGGAGAATTTGAAACATTAACGTTCATACTTAGTGGTCTAGGCTAGAGACATGTTCTGGTGTCTATAAAACTTAGTAGTTGTCGTTCGCTTCAGCATTAGACAACGCTAGCACAGAATTGTGCTACCCGTACCATCACGTGTATAAAGGGGGACCCCCATAGGTTGCAAACCTTTATCCATAGGAAGTAGATTCTACTACCCTGTAAATGTGATACATTGAACACAACATTCAGGGAGATTGCCTACATGTATGTCAAGTCCTTAGTAAATTTATTTGATGAGGTGTATCATGGTTACTTGGTATTCCTTTTGCCTAGAGTTATCTGAGTGGTCATTTCGATCTTTTCTAACTCTTTAAATTTGAAAATTTCATCAAGCACTTTTCCTTTCAAGCTCGCTAAACCAACAAAAGTGACTAGAGTCACCTTTTCATCCCTTTCTCGACTCTTAAAACATGAAAAGGCAATTTTTTTGTTTCAAATTCTAAAATTAATTGACCGCAAAACAACATCCTTCCTATGGATATACTCCTTAGTAGGTCTTAGGTTGATATCAGTGGCAACATTTCTTGAGTCTACCAGTTAAGGAAACCCCTTTGAGGGGAATCCTAGTGATTTTCCTTCTTTCGGAAATACTGGTGCTTCCTATATGGCGACGTTGTCCCTTCCTTGATTGACCATTGGTCTGCTAGTTTGGTTATTTTCAAGCTTAGTGGTTCTGAGTGTTCAAAATGCTTTTCAACCAAGTTCTCCTCCACCTGAACAACATCAACATCATGATGATCCTCAAGTTGACCCCTTGCCTTCTTCACCTGTTTCTTCACCCCGTTCTTCTCTTCGCTTGGTGAAAGTATGGATTCTAGTAACCAGGAAGCTAAGAAGAAGAATAAGTGGATGAAGAGGAAGAAGAAAACTAAGCAAGGGGGAAACTAGGCAGCCATTGCTACAGATGCAACTAATGAAGAAAAATCTTCCAATGAGCCCTAGAAAGTAAAATTCCCTTACATGTTATGTAAGGCTGACCACCTTCTTCAGAATTGTCCTGGTATTCCAAAGGTCTTAGCAGTATGTTCTGCAGGTTCACATCAACCTTTGTCATCAACCTCTAGCAATCATGTTGGTGATAAAACTTCAACTAGTAATGCTCATGGGAAAAAAGGAAAAGTCAAATTTACTTGTAAGTTGTGTGAAGGTAATCATCCCATTCACCTTTGTACTTTAATGGATGAAGCTTCCAAAGCGTTGGAAAGCCGTACAGTTTCTCAACCTCGTCTTCCGACTAGTTATCAAAATCTTTCCCCTGATCCTTTAGTAGTTGATCCAGTGATTGATCAAAGTTAATCTTTGGTCAAATCCAATCTCTCTAAAAGTGAGTCTTGTGAGTCAGTTCTTGATCAATCATGTTTAGAAACCTATAGACTTGGTTCCACCTTCAGTCAACCGTACCTTTCCGGTAGAGAGTGAAACTCATACTGCTCAAGTTATTCTGGTTTCTTCAATTTCAAATGAACTGGAGGGAAATCCTCCCATTCACGAGGTGCATGAGAGTAGTTCTCCTATTCCCATTGAGCAAGGATGCAACTCTCATGTTCCTATGACACCCCCTTCGAGTAGTTTGGTCACTTCTTTTGATTGGAATCAACTTACAAGATATCGTCTTCTGTCTTATGTGCCTTTCTAGGTTACAGTACAGGGTTACCATTTGGATGTACCTCGCACAATCATAGACAAGGGCACATCTGTTAGCATCTTTTCCTCAATTGCTTGGAAAGATTTAGGTTCTCTTCAGCTTGTCCCCGACACTCGGAATCTGTTAGCTTTTAACAGAGGAAGCAATAAATTGTTAGGGATCCTTCCTAAGTTACCTATTACTTTAGGAGGAAACACTATCTATATAGATGTGATGGTTGTCCAAGGCCCTTATATTTTAATCTACTCCTTGGATGTGAGTATGTTTACATTATGGGAGCTCTTGTATCTTCTCTCTTTCGAGTGATGTGTTTCACGCATCAAGGAAACATTGTGATCATTGATCAACTTACATTCATTAGTCCTAAATCAACTCCCACACAACCATCGTCCCTAAATGGTTCGTATGTTCAAGTGGTATCACCCTCGCCAAAAGTTAATTATGTGGTCAGCTATTCCATGCTCACATCTACTAATGATCTAGTAGGTGATGTAGTACATCATGTACTGGGGCATTGGAGCCCAATTTTTCATTTGGATTCCTAGACATGTATCCATCCCAGAGTGTTGTTCTCCTATATGATGAGAACCTCTTGGAAGCCATGGCCTCTTTTGGTCTGTGATCAGGGCTATGGAGTAGAGTTCCTTGTCTTGTGTCGAGCTCATTAAAAAATGAAACAAGGACCTTGGAGCAAAGTTCCTTGTCTTGTGTCAAGCTCATTAAAAAATGAAACAAGGACCTTGGAGCAGAGTTCCATGTCTTGTGTTAAGCTCGTTAAAAAATGAAACAAGGGCTATGAGGAAAATTCTTTTACTATGTCAACCTCGTTAAAAAATCAAATAGGTTTCCATGAGAAGAGTTATTTTTCTTGTGTCAAGATCGATAAAAAATGAAACAAGGTGTCATGAGCATGGTTCTTTTCCTATGTCAATCTCATTCAAAAATGAAACAAACCCCCTTCCAATTCGAGTCTTTGATTAGATCTCATAAAATACCGGTCGAGTCTTTCACTTGATCTCGTAAGTGAACTTTCTTTTCCATACACATAGGTGAATGAAATGAAGCTTGGGGGGAATGCATCTTGAATTGATTCATTATGCTAGGGGCATGAAAACTTATCTCAAGCATAGTTTATCTTTGTTTCAATCTTGTGTAAAAATGAAACCAAATTTAAGCACAGTTTGTTTCCGTTTCAAGCTTGTGTAAAAATGAAACCAAATCCAAGAATAGTTTGTATCCATTTCAATCTTGTGTAAAAACGAAACCATTCCCACTTTACATCTTCTGATTTCCATTTGTACCAACTTGATTTTTCATTATGTTCCTTTCAATGTTACAATACATATTTATACATGCCGAAGCATCTAATACCATGGACCAAAAAACCATCGATCCAATACCATGGACCGAAAACCATCGCGTCCAAAAAACATGTGCAAAAATCATGCACAAAACCATAGGTCGGTCCACCCAACCTAACATAGGGTCCAAAACCAAAATTTTCGGGGGCGCTGCCCCCGACCCCATAAAGTGGGGTTACGGGTACCCCTCAAACCCCCTATTAACTATGTGGAAAGAATATAACCCAACCCAACATCAAAAACATTGGACTGAACCTTATCACGTTGTCACTTGAGTACTTACATGCATTACATTAGGGGGTTGTGGAAGAGCTCAGGATCAGATAACAACGAGCACTCACTGCTTTTAGTGAGTTAAAAGTTAATAATCAGCAACTGTTCATTGAGAAGACGCAGGCTCTGAAGGAAAAGGAGGCAATACAGGTGCATATTTCACGTTTAGAGTCAGCAGTAGCGAAGTCATGTAATTCAGTGCCTGAACTTCACATCCCAGAGGATGCACAGCTTGAAGACAAAGTTATTAAATTAGCCGTTGGGGTGGTTGAGGCTAGAGCAGAAGTTGGATGAGTCACTTTTGAGTTCAACATGAAGATTGCAGAGTTGCGGTTGAAGTTGCAGCCCACAACTCCGCCTGAGGTCCAGGAGCAGCGCAGACTCGCAATTAAGGAAGGCATGGCTAACTTGGATGCAACAGTCACTGACTATGTAACAATGTTTGATCAAGCTATGGAGTTGTTGACCACTTTGCAGGAGGATCTGAACCTACAAACATTGAACACAATGGTAAGGGAGATGAAGAGGCAATATGATGAGGTCAGGGTGATTGCGCGCACCTTAGCACCAGCACAACACCTTGGTAGGTTACAGGAAGGAAAGCAGCTACTGGTACAGGTAGAGGGAGTGCAAAAGAAAGAGGCCTTGCTAAAGGCCAGTGTTAGAAAATTATATATTACGGGGCAATGGAACACATAAAATATTGCAGAAATATAAACACAGAAAATGTATAAAACAAGAGAGACACAGATATACGTGCTTCACCCAGTTTGGGCTACGTCCACCCTAAACAGCCAATCCTTCCTTTTTATTATCCAACAAAATGAAGAGACACAACCTATAGCAGATCCGTTGTAATATCCTCTGTTTTCTCTCACAGTCTCACCTCTCTGCTCCTCACTCGGATAATACACATATATTACACAGACTCAATACAATGCCCTCATACAAAGAGAGGGGTTGCCTTCTAGGGAAAAAAACCCTAAACTAAACATAAGTTCTACCATCAGATCATCCACCTGATGAACGGCCCAGATTGACTAGAAATTATTATACTTTTACAAGGCAATTTTACATCTTTTTTTAGCTTCGAGGGTGCTGCCCCCGAGCCCCCACCAGGGGACCACTGGCCCCCGGACCAGCACCCCCGGACCCCTACGGGGGGGGCACAAGTCCCCCCCACACCCCCCCCGCATGGAGGGGTATACAAACTTCCTGGGGTATACATCCGACTGAAACAAAGGCGTCTGAACAATCATGCTCCACACACAACAATCTCCCACTTGGAGTATGATTATAGCAACTCCACCGCTGCTTCATTTGTTGGACAATGACTCCTCTTTGGACCTGGTTGTTTCTCATCTTCATCATCATCCTTGAAGACCAATTGAAACTGAGAATATTCTCAGTTTCTCCCTGGTTACAACTTTTGTTAGCATATCTGCAGGATTCTGGCTAGTGTGTATCTTTTCCAGCTTCAACTCTCCATCTTCCAACACTGATCGTATGAAATGGTACTTGAGCTGTATGTGTTTAATCCTGGAATGAAATGTTGAGTTCTTTGCAAGATGAATGGCACTTTGGCTATCACTGTATAACGTGCCCATATCATGCTCCTTACCCAATTCACCCATAAACCTTTGTAACGAAATCATTTCTTTACTAGCCTCTATAGCAACAACATACTCTACTTCTGTTGTTGAAAGTGTAACAACACTTTGGATTTTTGAAACCCAACTGACAACTATTCCACCAACGGTAAATACATATCTTGTAGTGCTCCTCCTGTTATCTCTATCACTTGCCATATCTGCATCAACATATCCCTGTAGAGAAATGTTTGAACCACCAAAGCGTAATGCTTGATTTGTGGTACCTTTCAAATCTCTGAGAATCCATTTCACTGCCATCCAATGTTCATTTCCTAGATTGTTCATGTACCTACTTACAACTCCCATTGCGTGTGCAATATCAGGCCTTGTGCAGACCATTGCATACATTAAGCTTCCAACAGTTGATGCATATGGAACTTTAGACATATAATCCATGTCTTCTTAGGTCTTTGGGCACATTTCCTTACTAAGTTTGAAATGGCTAGCAAAAGGTGTACTAGTTGGTTTTGCATTGTGCATATTAAATCTTTTCAACACCTTTTGTATGTACTCATTCTAAGACAATGTTATTTGTGATTTTTCCTCTCTCTAGTTATTCTCATACCAAGGATTTGTTTTGCAGCTCTCAAATCCTTCATTGCAAATGAATTTGACAATTTTCTTTTGAGCACATTTATTTCCTGCATGTTAGACCCTGCAAAAAGCATGTCATCTACATACAATAACAATATAATATAGCTACCATTATTTTACTTTTTCAAATAAACACAATGATCAGAATGACATCTAGTATAACCTTGTTCAGACGTAAACTTGTCAAATTTTAGCTACCACTGCCTTGGAGCCTATTTTAAGCCATACAAGTTCTTCTTCAACCTGCACACTAGTTTCTCCTTCCCTTTCACTTCATGTCCTTATGGCTGCTTCATATATATCTCTTCCTGTAAATCCCCATGGAGAAAGGTTGTCTTTGCATCTAACTGCTACTAGACTGAAAATAGTTCTGATTGAAGTCATTTTAACAACAGGAGAAAATATTTCATCAAAATCAATACCTTTCTTCTGTGCAAACCCCTTCACCACAAGTTTAGCTCTGTACCTCTGTTTTCCTCCATCTTCTTCCTTCAGCCTATAAACCCATTTATTCTTCAATGTAGTTTTCCCTGTAGGCAACCTAACTAAGTCCCAAGTCTGTTCATGCATTAAGGAGTCCATCTCTTCTTCCATGGATACCTCCCACTTCTTCCTTCTTTCAACCTGCATTGCTTCTTCATAACATTCAGGTTCACCAAAATCAGTCAACAATAAATAATATAATGAAGGAGAGTATCGTTCAGGGGGTCTACTTATCCTGGTAGATCTTCTAACACCACTTTCAGGTGTTTGGAGTGCTTGTTGCTATTGTGGTGGTTGTTGTTGTTGTGGTTGTTGATTATTATTATTTTCAGGCACCTTTACTTTTTCAGTGATCTCATCAAGGACTGCGTATTCCTTGTTTTCTTTTTCTTTTTTCTTTTCCTGCAACTAATTCTTATACAAGACCTTTTCATTGAATATCACATCTCTGCTCTTAATGATTTTGTGATTTTCATAATCATATAAATGATAACCAAAATCATTAACACCATATCCAATAAAGGTACATTTCTTTGACTTTGCCTCAAGCTTTGTTCTATTTTATTTATTAATATGGACAAAGGCATCACAATCAAAAGGCTTTAAAAAAGAGTAGTTTACCTTTTTACCTGTCCATGCTTACTTTGGAACACCACCATCCAAGGAACTTGAAGGTCCTCTATTTATTAGATAAACATCAGTATTTATAGCATCTGCCCAAAATTGTAAAGGCAATCCTGCATGCAATCTCATGCACCTTGCATGCTCCATGATTGTTCTGTTCATCCTTTCTGACACACCATTTTCTTGTGGTATTCTTGAAATTTTCTTCTCTTTGTGAATTCCATGCTCTGAACAATACCTATCAAACTCTTTGTTGTAATATTCACCTCCATTGTCTGATCTAAGACACTTCAATTTCTTTCTTGTCTCAATCTCAACCAAAGCTTTCCATTTCTTATTAAAGTATCAAATACATCAGATTTATTCTTAATACAATAAATCCAAGTTTTTCTAGTTGCATCATCAATAAAAGTAACATAATAATGAGAGCCACCAAGAGATGATACCTGAGCAGGTCCCCATACATATGTATGCATAAGCTCTAATTTTTCGCTCTTCGTTTCTTTCCCAACTATAAGAAATATGACTCTCTTCTGTTTTACATAAATGCAAGTCTCACAAAAGTCCAAATCAACATTCTTCAAACCAGAAACAAATTCCTTGAGTGAAGAATCTTCATCCCCTTTTCACTCATGTGTCAAGCCTATGATGCCATAATGCTGCATCTGCTCCTTTGGAAGTTAAAGCATTAACAGAGTTAGAAATACCATTGCATAAATACAATGTACCAACCTTTTCGCCTTTTGCTATTACTAGGGATCCTTTGGTGACCTTCCAAGATTTATCTGTGAAAGTTGTCACACAACCTTCACCGCCTAACTGCCCTATTGAAATTAGATTTTTCTTTAGATCTAGAACATGCCTTACCTCCTTTAGTAGCCATTGTTTTCCATTCTGCTATTTTACAAGAACCTTACCCATTCCAACATTTTTACAAGGTTTATCCTCACCCAAATGAACTTGTCCAAAATATCCTTGAACATAGTCATGAAAGTATTTCTTATCAGGTGTGGCATGGAATGAGGCCCCTGAATCTACCACCCAGGAATCAGCAATATTTTCGAAAGAAAGAATCAAAGCATCTTGTAACACCTCACCTGTCAGATTTGCTTCATGATTGTTTTCTTGTTGTGCATCTCCTTCTTTTCCCTTCCGATATCTATAGTCTTTTTTTAGGTGTCCTTTATTTTCGCATTTCTAGCACACTATCCCCGATCTGGACTTGGATCTGCCTTTCCTTGATTTACTGTAGTATCCTGAGCTCTTTCCTCTTTCCATTTTTCTTCCCCTAGACTCTGCACTCAAAGCATTACTCGATGTCTCACCGGAGCTTTTCCATCGCATTTCCTCGCTAAGGATAGCACCGACAACATCATCAAACTTTAAATCACTAGATCCAGAAACAGAGTTACTAATGGCCATTACTAAACCATTCCAACTTTCTAGTAATGAGCACAAGAATAAAAGAGCTCTATCTTCATCATCAAAGTTTACCCCTACAGAACATAACTAACTTTTAACAGTATTAAAATCATTTGAATGGTCTGCAACAGATCCACCTTTCGACATCTTCATATTAAATAACCGTTTCATAAGAAATACCTTGTTTGAGGCCGAGGGTTTTTCATATAGTTTCCTCAACGCGTTAATCAAACCCTCTGTCATTGTTTCCTTCGAAATGTTGAAGGCGACTGATGCTGCAAGGCACAACCGTACTGTTCTGAATGCCTTTCTATCAATAAGGTTCCATTCTTCATTTTTTATATCCGTGTGTTTGGTCAATTTAGTGTGATCTAAATTGCTATTTATAATGTCAACCCGGGGTTCGTAAACTGACGAAGTGAGGTGTACTATATGTACTTAGATAACCATTTCCT
>APFE030050963.1:0-10329 GCA_000404065.3 Pinus taeda
TTGTGCGTGAGATATTTTTACACATAAATGTTTTTTCTTTTCTCTTTCTCACCTATGCATTTGTTTTATGTTGAAAGTGTATAAAGATCATGTTTCTAGTTTTGATGTTTTGGTGTGTATGTGGTTCTCAGAATGTGCAAAAAGGTGTGTAGTAAGTGAATTGAATGTTAGATGACTTGAATTTACCCACAACTTTATTTTCTATTAATTAGAGGATAGACATAGAGATGATGAAAAATATGGATGGAGGTTTTATCTTTGTAGTGTGCTTCGGATGCAAAATAGTGGCAGGTCGTGGCTAATGATGGTGTTTCACCTACGCTTGAGGAAATCCTTCAATTGCAAGCAAAGACTGGTGGAAGCACTAGTGACAATGACAACGATGAAGGTGCCATGTGTTCAAGGCGACTTCTTCTCTCAAAGCACCTTGGTTGACTTGTTGGTAAAGGTGGAAACATCATCAGTGAGATGTGGAAGCACATGATTAGAGAAAATATTCACATATTTCCTAAAGAGGAGCGACCAAAATGTGCCTCCCAAAATGAGGAGCTCGTTCAGGTTATTGGATACCCTAGTGTTGCTAGAGATACACTCATCCAAAATACAAAAAGACTGAGGGAAAATATTTTGAAATATATGAATGGTGCTACCAACACTAACACCCACATAGTGCCTCCTTTGTCTAGTATATGTGTCCAATACAATCCCTCTTTCATCATCAAGTTATGGAACAAGGAAATATCACCTAGTATTGCCAAGGTAGATCAGATGCTCCATTGTAAAATGTTTCTTATTTATTTTTTAATTAATTTTCTAAATACATATTATATTATAAATATATGTGGTATTATATGATTATCAAATTTCAGTTTGCTTAATTTATTTCATCAAAATTCATTAGGTTAATGTAGTAAATTGACGAAATTCAAGATATACATTTATATTTGTAATTAAAAAAATGTAAAATAATTTATCTTGTATTGTATTTTTGAAATGTTATATAAAATTATATAGCATAAATAATTTAAAAAATAAATAGATATTCAAAACATAATAACAATTTTCCATGAATGAAAGAATTATATAAGTGAATAGAAACAATTTCCCTTTTAATAATTTTATTGTATATACTTATTAGATTTTTATTGTGTATCTTAGTTTTATTGTTGATATAGAAATATTTATAATTCAATGAAAAACGTTTTTTTTCTTAACATTCGAATTAGATTTTCCTAATATAGACTAAAACTAGCATGTAATAAAAAATTGATTTGAAGAAAAAATTTAAGTTGTAAACATACATTATAACAAACATGATCAAATAATTCAATAAAATGATTAAAAGGATTGACATGACAAGTATTGGTCCATGTCCTAAAAATTCTACTCATGATCTATGTGCTCATGGAAAGTTTTGGCCCATGTCCATGCATTGATATATATTCTCCATGTCCATGCATTATTGGGGAAAGGAAATATGGAAGCAGTGTATACTAATAAAGGGCCATGATCCTTTCCATGGGCTTTAAGAAATTTTCATTCGATTATAATGTAGTCTCTTTACATTATTGGTGGTGCTTTGTATAATTGTAAAGTTTTCTTCAGGCATATTTCTTGTTCTCATTATCCATTGCCAATTAAAACATATTTCAATGAGCCATTAGTTTCTCAAGAATTTCTTAACTTTCTTTATATCCATATATACAAAAGTAGGTTTCTTTATTGGTAAGGAAACTTCTTTTTACCAATATTATTGAATAGCTTAGTGGTTAATTAGTTATCTATTTTAAATATGAATTGTTCAACTCTTATTTTGAAATGATAATGTTTGTACAAGGTACTTTACCATGTTTTAATGATGTGTACCTTCTAACTTTGATGTCAACCAATTAGATTTACAAAGATTTATGATTTGACATTTGAATGGTTCACCCTTATTACAGATCAATGATTGAAAGCAATATTGCCATGACTTTTAATATATATGACCACTTTACTTAACAATGATCACTTCCATTTTATGCAAGGTGATAAAGGTTGGATTTAGTGTTGCAAAATTACCAAATACAGATCTAATTGGAGATTGATATTGAAAGCCAAAAGCGATGGCTACTCGAGTGCTACTAAATACTTCCCTGAAAAAGTAGTCACAAATGTGATATTAATTCCTTTCATAGTTATTTGTTAGTTATGAGGGTAACCTCTGCTAGGTCTATATCTACATACGTGGTGTCCATATTTCCTAAAATGGTGTTCATGACGAATTCCATGTGGGAGATACAATGGATAAGTGAAATAGATTGAAATATAAATAGAGATGATATTTTTTATTGTTAGTGATATTTATGTATTTCATTGTTGGTTATGTAAGTAGAGGTAAGTAAAATATATTAAAATTTAGAAATCTAAGTTTTATTAGTCCCTACCTCATCAAGGACTATAAAATTTACGTCACAGTCAAGTTGCATTGACTGTACATTATTTGGTTGTGTGTTCGCAATTTTAATCAAGTTTTGGGAAATTGCTCAATATTTCTATTTTTGCATAGATTAAAAAATAATTTTCAAATTTAGAGTAAATGTTATTTCTAATTTACAATTAGTTCAGGAAGCTTTGATGGGACATAATTCCCCAGATGGAGGGTGTTTTATCTTCATTTTCCCCAATGTCTGACAATTCATTTATAAATTAAAATTAAAGTTATTTTGTGAGCACCCATTACGATGGTGAGTGCTCTAACACTGTCACTTTTATCTTATTTCTCTACTCAATGATGTGAAAATTGATGCAGTTTCAGGACATTATTATGTTAGTGTCTATTTAATAATGTTAGTCATGATGTGGTTGCAGGTTGTTTGAACAAATCTCGAATTAATATTATTATGTTTCCTTATGTGGAGAGAAAGGTATGCATGGGAGAGTTGGGGTCCTTTCCATAGTAAGTATTACGATACCGCTAAACGATGTGGTAATTGTTACGGTTTCATTGTGCAAAACGTTCTATCTAGAGGATAAAGTATGTACAAGAGAACTGGGGTCTTGGGGATGCTAAATAAAATATGTTTTCAATCCTTGTGAAGAATAATTCTTCTGAAATAAAATGAATGTGTGGAAGGATTTTTGTTTTTAATTAATATTTAGGAACATTTTTTGCAACTTCAAAAGTAGTTGTACAAAGGTGGTTGTGCAAAGCTAGTTATTGACACAATTGCAGGACATTGTTATGATAATGTTTATTTCAATGATGTGAGAATTCTTGTAGTTGTAGATTATTTGCATAGGCCCCAAAGGGGATTGAACAATTTCAAATTAATATTATCATGTTACATTGTGCGGAGTATAGAGTATGTGCAGGAAAGTTGGGGTCCTTTAGTGTTGGGATTGTTGTGTGAAACATTTATTGTGTAGAGGATGAAGTATGTGCAGGAAAATTGAGGTATTTTGCATAGATGGGGGTGCTAAAGAAACTTTGTTCTAAATCCATGTGAAAAAAAGAGTGTAGCGCGGTAAAAGGGAATTTCATGAAGGCTTAGTCTTTTATTATTATTATTTAGGATAATTTTGGGAAATTATGGAAGCAGTTGTATGAAAGCAGTTGTGCAAAGCTACATGTTCAGAGGTATCATGTGCAGAGTTTTGAATTTCAATGATTGATCAAAGGGTGTTATTGAGTCCATAAGTAGTTGTGCGAATGAGGTTATTCCGAGGTGGTTATGCGTGTATGGATGTTATTTGAAAACTATTTTCAAATTTTACTAAGATAATAAGTATGAAAATCCTTTCTTTTATTCTTATTTAGGGGCATATTGCAAAGTAGTTGTGCGAACTAAGTTTTTCGTATATGGTTGTGCATTTGCGAAGGTTATATGTAGCATAAACACATTTGCAAAATTTGTGTGGAATGAGGGAAGTGTAGAGGGGTATTTTAATTGTAATGTGTTTTGAAATTAGTTTTATTATTAATAGATTCTATGGATGCAAAAGTGCATATAATAAAATCTCGAAATATTATTGCACACAATGGACTATGTTGTTTGGAGGTAGTGTGTGCAGAGAACAAATGCTTCCTATGCATGATATCTGGGACCCACATTTATTAATAACAGTTTCAAATGTCAATGATTGATGGAAGGACATTATTGAGTCCGGAGGTTTTTGTGCGTGAGATATTTTTACACATTGATGGTTTTTCTTTGCGGTTTTGGCATATGAATTTGTGTTATGTTGAAAGTGTACGGAATTCATGTTTTTATATTTGATGTTTTGGTGCTTATGTGGTTTTCTTAATGCACGAAAAGGTGTGTAGTCGATGAATTGAATGTAGAGATGGTTTTCCTACAACTTTATTTTATATTAATTAGAGGATAGACATCGGGACAATGAAAACGTGTATGGAGGTTTTATCATTGTAGTGTGTTTCAAGTGAAAAATAGTGGTAGGTGGTGGCTAATGATGGTGCTTCACCTATGCCTAAGGCTCCAAAATTAGTGTAGCAAATATTTTGGAGGGTGTTTGTCTCATTGTCAACATTAGGATAGGAGAATGTTGCTCTGGCAATTTCTAAGAGCTTTTGACATGTTCTCAGATCTTCATCCAAACCATTTGAATTTTCCCTACTATCAATTGTTTCAAAGGGAATTGTCTCAGAAACATTGATGATGGTATCACATTAACCATTCTCCATGTCAAAAGTATGAAACATGGCACCATTAGTTATATTGGATGAATCTCTAATGTCTAGATCCCCTATTGTTATTTTATCATTAAGATTAAACTTGGATGAAACAAAATCATCGAAACCATTTTCCCTATCTGAATCTTTTGATTCCTTATCTTGAAGGTCCAAATATGACATGACTAACCCATATGAACCTGGACCCACAAGAGATATAATTTCATTTGGATATGCCTTTATTGAAGTTGAAAATACAGATAAATCATCTGAAGGAGTAGTCGGTAGGGAATTTCTTTGTCAAGATGGATATGTATCCCACTGTACCCCTGTAACTTGAGCACATGTATCTCCTATGGAGGATTTCCTTAAAACAATTTATGTTTGAACAACATTAGTTCCATTAGGACTATATTTACTAGTAACATGTGATATAGGTGGCCCCATCCCTTCACTAATAAGAGGTGGTTTGGATTCTCCCTTATTTTTAACAATCATAGGTTCATGTTCTAAGGTAAAGATAGTTGGCATTTCCTTGTACATTTTCTCCGACTCGTTTTGTTTCAGAATAGCAACAACAAAATTAAATATCATAGAAATATATATATCTAAACTTAAATGTTTGTCTAGACTTGCAACAATTATTTGTGATTTCAAGGGAAATTCAACCAAGGTGGCCCCTTCATCTACAAGGTAACAGGTCTCAAAGGATAAATGGTAAGCTACAAACACTGCATATTGAACATGTTTAACTTTGTTCAAGTAATCACAACTTGCACCCATAAGCAGAACATGTAAATACAAGAGAAAATCAAGTCCTATAAATTATGACTTCAAGAAAAGAGCATATAACTTAAGATAAATATGTCACCTAGTTTGGAGATAGTCAACCACTTGAGATACTTTCAAAATGAAAATTTTATAACCTCATTACTTTGTTGGAAATATTTCACAAAGAATATTAGATTGATTTCAAGGCTCCAACCTCCATCTGTGAATTATATTATCATAGAATAGATAATAGAAGATAGAATTTCAAGGCATATTATGCATAAATATAATATTTATTTTAATGAGAATGAATTTATTAAGAATACAAAATGAATCCTAGACAGTTTTCCACCCTTAGAATCACCAGCCTAAGCTGGCAAAGAAGTTTCCAGTTTGTATTAGAAATGTAGATTTATTGTTTCACATCACAATCTATAGGATAGAGCACTAATCAACATGAGAAACATTTCCTACATAAATAAAAAATAAAGTTGTAAAATACCTAATTGAATAGGTAGAGAGGGTCCACATGGCCTCCCCACACCAACAGGCATTTGAGGAGGGTTGGGCATCCTATTTATCAAATTTTTGTCCACCCATATCTCTACAAAAGTACTTGAAACCCCATTTTATCTCATTTTTCAGTTTCATACTTTGGAGAGTAGATTTGGACATAAAAATGAGAAGAACTCAAGGTGGACAAGTTTGGCAGAACAACGCTGAGAAACAACTTTGGCAAGTAGATTTCACCTAAAACAACGCTGAGAAACACCTAAAACTCTTATTTGTTCTTCTATTTCTTAATCTCCTATACTCATTCGATGGAATCTTATTCATCATCTTGGGGAGGCTATGATCATAGAAATCATGGTGGAAGAATTGGTGAAGCGAGAGGAGATGGTGAGGAAAGAAACAAAAATTTCCCATTGATTTCTCTCTATGGAAGTGTGTCACAGAAAGATAGACAAAAAAAGAGAAAAAAGGCGGAAACTACTTATGGAATTGTATAAGTGCAAGAAAAGGTTTGGATTCATATTCAAGGGTTATATCCCTTATGCTTTGGATTCCTAACAATGTGGTTTTGTAATCTATCACCCCAAAGATTGAGCCACAATTTCAAAAGAAGCATGATGAAGCACAGATAGCTAGGGAAGAAAGGAGGAGAAACGTGCATGTTCTTGTATGTTAAATAAAGGGGAAGCACATTACCTCAACTGCTGAGGAATCCTAGAAGAGATTAGACACCAAACTCTTGGAAATAATGTTTGATTGTGGTAGGATGGAAGAAACATATAGTCGAGTTGCCCTTGCCATACATGCATGTGGTATTGCATTTATGGATTATTTTCTCTCTATATTGGAAATTCGTGTTTAGAGTGGCAAATGAAGCACCCATCGGTTACAAAAAAAAAAATTGAAAAAGTATGCAACACCATTCTATAGAAGGAGAAGTTGTTCTGGACTAATACAACAAACCAACCATCAATAAATTTGATAGTATGTCTCCTTTAGATCCATACTTATTTAGAGAAATAAATGCTTCAAATGGGGAGAAATGCATTGAATGCATGGCTAAGATTTAAAAAAGTGTTTGATATTTCAAATCATGGCTACAATATTTGAATATGGATATTGATGCTATACAACAAAAATGTGTACCCAAACAAATTCCATACAACCAGATGTAAGTGTCTACATCTCACAAAATGAAACATGTGGTTTTTCCAAAAGGATAAAAAATTTAAAAGTAACTAGACAAAGATAAATATGTGTGATAAACTTGTACAAAGTTTATGCCATAAAGACCTATTAAATCAAGATTTTTGAGGCCTTTTGAAAAAAATTAACAATTACTTTGGGGGAGATTTTCCCTGAATTTGTGTAGGGCATATCTTTAATTGTACCTTACAATACAAATACAAATACAATACAATACAATCATATTTCAATCATATTTCGTGTGTATAATACAAAATATGTGCGAAAAATTATATACCCCAAGCCCAACAAGTTTGTATGGTGACTTTGCTTCAAACGTCATGAAAGTTATCACATACACTGCAAGTTCATGTAAATAAATTTATACAATCATTGAGTAGGTATGTCCATATGTTTGGGACACCATGTGCAGCTCATAGTTTGAATCTTGCTTTCAAAGCTATTATTGTTAAATTTGCAGAAATGAAAAACATTACGATAAAGCAAAAGAAATATACTTTTTTACTACAAAGGACCAACATGCATAAACAATGTGTACACAATTTCCCAAGCTCCAACTTCGTAATATTGGAGAAAATATATTTGCATCACACCATGTCTTGATTTTCTTATGTGGCAATGGGGTTGCTTTGTCCTTTATGGAAATTCATCCCAAGTGCCAAACAGGGAGATCACCCAACACTCAGAAAGAAATGCACATTGGAACTATCATTCTTGATAAGGTTTGTTGGGGTTAAATTGAGTTGTTTATTTCCATATTGAATCCATAGTTGATCTATTACAAACTTTGTGATATGGATATTCCTATGTTGGGAGACATTTATGAGCATATTGGAAATAATTCACCAGATTCTTTAATAGTGGGACCCTTTTTTGTATGGCACCCATTAAGGGGATAATTATCAATAGATATGACATATAAAATATCCCTTTGCATAATTATCCTATTCATTGAATCCAAAGTATACAACAAGGCTTAATTGGATAAATTTGGGAATGAAAGGAAAGCTCCAAACAATGAAGTTGTCAATGGATTCAAAGAAACAATTTATATCATTTATCTTTAACCAAGGGATCTCTGAAGAACTAATTTACTACAATTATCACAAGGAGTAATGAATTTGAAAGTGCAAATGTACTCATTGATATGATTACTATGAATCTTATTGCATGTTGATCATATTCTGGTTCTGAAACTTTGAAATTGTAGATGCTTGCACCTCAAGATTTTTCACAAGTTCCCAACTTCCTATTAGAAAAATGACTATGGAGCACTTATGGGTTCATCCATTTAGTGAAGAGAAACAAAATTGCATCAACTAAGGCAGGGGATCTTTTTTACAATCAATCAAATCTTCACTTGATATCTCAATATAGTGGCAGGGCTTCAAAGTTGTGGGATGTGATTCTCGAAAATTTACTCATCGATATGAGTACTATGAAACTTATTACAAACTTATCATATTCTAGTTTTGAAACTATGAATTGCAGACACTTTCATATCATGTTTTTTCGCAAGTTACCATCTTCTTGGTAGCAAAAATACCTTGGAGAACTTGTGGGTTCATCCATTCAATGAAGAGAAACAAACATTCATCAGCAAATTCAATGGATATTGTTTACAATCAATAAAATCTTCACATGGTATCTCAATCAGTGTTGCAGGAACTGATCCCCCCAGGTTCAAAATCTGAAACCATGCACTATGGGATCCCTACCCAAACTTCCCTAAAAAATCGCCTCCTTGCTTTTTCAAAACTCTAATTCCTCAAATTTTTCATGCTTCCTCAAATTTCACCCAAATCTAAAAGTTGCTAACTAAAAAAAACCTCAAAAACGTAGAAATGATGAATTTCTCCACCATTTCACAAATCTAGAAGCTGGTATGGAGTTGATGTTTGCCTTCCTCTTAGTATACATAGATTGAAATCAAATTTTACATTAGTGGTAAATGGGCTTAATCTTTAGCCATCATTGATTCTCATACGTCTCAATAGTTTGTGATTATTCAAATGGTTGTTGAGGTATATTGTGTTGCACTGACCATGTCGGTTATATTCAGTTGACATTTTTGTTGATTTGGTAAAACCCTTAGAAGCTATGTTTTAGAGTGAATTTCATAGTCATGCTACAAACATCTTTGACATGTTTGGTCAAGACGAGTCTTTATTCTACAACAAATGACATTCTCCAGATCACCATTAAGGGAGGATGTTATAGTTATATTTTGATTATGCCATATATTAAAGTTATAATATATTCTAAGCTGGTAATTAAGTGACTTAATTTGCATGTCATAAATAGAGTTTTTTTCGATTATATTAGTGCTTAGCTAATAAAGTAATTGTACATGATTTTGATATAGGACATTGTCTTCTTATATATGCATTGACATCAACATGAATTGGATATGAATGAAACATATAACTCTCTCTTTCAACATATTTTGGCTTGCATTCTTTGTAAACATTCTTGATTGATTTTCTTCATACCTCATGTTTTTTCCCATTTAGGATTAAAATAGAACAATTATCAGGAGACAGAAAAGTCCCTAAATCCATAAAATAAAAAATAAACATACCCAATGTTTCAAACTCATTCTTGGCATTTCAGGCTTACCTCAAGAGCTTTTTTAGCATTTGTTTATGTAATAACTCTAACAGACACATTTGCTGTCGGGACCAATAATAGAACCTGTAATATGTAATGCACATACAACTTAGAGGACACATTAAACAGTTTTAAAAGAAATCACACTAGATATATATAATAGATTGAACGCGTAATTTTGAATAACCATCTTATGAAAAGCAGGATGATACAAGGAACTTGGAAAATAATATTGAAATAAAAGCAGTAGAAAAAACCAAATTGACCTAAAGGAACCATCGTCAAAAGGGGATATTTGGAATTAAAAGTCTATTATAATCCACCCAACCAATGCTTCTACTTGATTTTCATTAACTCTATGCATACTTATGTTATCAAGGTTGCATGCACTATATATACTCCAACTAGTTTCCTCAATTTTATCCTCAGCATAAATAATGTTTGAGATGATGTTGCTAAGGCACTACTTTCATGGAAACTATAATATTAAATTTGAGTTAATTTCTAACCCCTCTCCTTAATCGCCATTTTTCATACAAGTTGCCATGTTAGCTTAA
>APFE030050971.1:1743-26124 GCA_000404065.3 Pinus taeda
AAAAAATCATTGTATCACGCAACGTTTAAAATATCGTTTCAAACAACGTTTCAATGTCAAACTCTAGCATTCTGAATATGTCAAACAGTGTAAAATATATCACCATATATCAAACAACGTTCCATATGTCAAACCATATATCAACAACGTTCCATATTCATTGCAATGAACACCATGACTGTAATTAGATAAGGTTATATATCAGGCAACGTAAATATGTCATTGTTCAAAATATTAGCAAGAATGGTATATGGTGAACCCATTATGGAGGATTAGCAACAATGGTATACGGTGAACAACGTTTAAAATATCAGCAACAATGGTATACGGTGAACATCGTTTAAAATATCAGCAATTTCAAAACATGACTGCAGGCTAATCCTGAACAAAACGATGTAAAATATTCACACAAACAAATCGATGCAATATATTCACACAATTCGGCACAGTTGGTTCTCATTTCATAGAACTTTAAGGATGCTTGCGCCAATCGAAGACCATCTGTAGAAACTTCCTCGACTATAAGCCCAGCATCTGAATTAGCAGCTACGGCTTCAGTTTATGCTCAACTACCGGCTGCAACATATTCGGATTTTGTTCAACCACCGGCTGCAACGCATTTAGTTGTTGTTCAACAAACGACTGCAATTTCTGAATCAGCAGCTACGCATTCAGTTTATTTTCAACAAACGACTGCAATTTCAGAATCAGCAACTACGCATTTTTCATACAGTGGATAGAGGAGCAGAAGGCAGGCAGTGGACAGAGGAGTTACAAGGCAAGGCTAAAAAAAGAACCTGGGACCTGTGCTCTGATACCATGTCAGGCCAAGAGTAACTCCAGAAAAACTGATTCATTTATTCCATTAGGCAACTACCTATTATATACATGAATGTGATCATTCAGTTCATCTTCTTGATGACTGTTCACATTCAATTCTCCCAATCGCTGAGGATTAGGTGTCAACAGATTGTAAGTTAGAAAAAGACAAAAATATTTGAATATCTTGAAATTGAAATGATGAAAGTGACAAACAGTATATTTATGGAAACTAAAATGATATGATAGTGACAGACGGTATAATTCTTGAAATTGAAATGATAGTGCCAAAAAGTGTGATTTGGTCTGGGTTTTACCAAAATTTACATTTTTTTGCATTTTGAATAAATCAGCGGTCATATTGAATTTCAGTTTAAAGTGCTTTGTTGCAGGAAAAACGGAGGGACGTTGTGGAAACGTTAAAGCCTCCCTTCGCTGAACAAAAGGCCTACAAAGAACGGTGCGACGAAATAAGTAAAAGGTTATCGGAATTGCGGTTCAATTTGAAGAAGGTGAGAGTGACAACAAATGCCGGTGAAACACTAATACATTCAAATCCAAAGCTGAGATTGATCGAGAGGTAGGGTTTCTTAGGGTTTGTAACTTCAATTTTATTTAAAATATTTATAGGGCCAAACTCTCTCATCAAATGTTTTCTCTGTGGCTTGTGCAGGTGAGAAAACTGGAGGCTGAAACAAAGGGCAGGCGGAATACGCGAGCAGAAGAGAATCACCTTCTGAAACAGATAAAAGATTTGGAGAGATCAAGAGGACAAAATTTGAGCATTGAAGATTGGAATCTGAAGAGGCCATTGAAAGATATTTGGAATGTGAAAAAAGAGTTGAGGGAACTTGATTTTCAGATTTCTTCTCTAGAAAATGACCTCAAGTACTATAGTAATTGGATGGACGAGGTATATCCATCTCTACAACAACTACGGAAGCTGCGATATCAAAACGTAAGTTTTTTGCAAACCCTAAATATAAATTCTACTAAATTATTATCTTCTTCTGAAACCCTAAGTATATATATATTACTAAAATCTTCTCTTCTTCTGAATATTTGGAGTCCAATTATATTTAAGGTGATTTATAATATGCTGATACCATCCTCCTTTCTTTCAAAATAAACTTTCTTTGTAAATACAGGCCGAGACGGAAGATGCAATATTTGAGTACCTCGCCAACCCTCATGCTTCTCCTTTGGAAGACAGATCGAGGCTGGAGGCATTATTCTCTTCTTATTTTTTGTTTTTATCCTCGTTATAGGTGTAACAAAAAGTAAGTTGAAAATCCACTCCCACTTGCAGGTTGAAAAGTTCATGAGATTATGGAATGCGAATAAAGAGTTCAGAGAGGAATACGAACAGAGAAAGTTGAGAGCTCAAAATGCACAATATGTCCCCTAATTCTAGTGCTGCATATCGCGACTCACCCAACATTTACAATTACTAATATAGCACGTGTATTCTCATTTATGCCTGCTTGTAACAGGCTTAAGATGGCTCTGATATTTTTGTGTTACATTCTGACAAACATTGGTACCAATCTGTAAGGGTCCTTTCTTAGATAGGGCAAACACTGGTCTCAATCGATAAGGGTGGTCTTTTTTTTGGCTTTAAGCTATCAACGCAAGTCCAGCTCTACTTGTTCTTTCCTTATTCTACGGTAATGTAAAAGAAAAATATTCTCCTAAATAGAGATTGAACCCGCAAGGAAATTTTTTGAAAATAAAATTGAATCTGGTTACTTGTAACTTGTTGTGTGCCTTACTCTAAAGTAATATCGATTGAAAATTTTTCATTTGCATCTTCAAAAGATGGATTACATCTTATAATTTTATAAGAGAATTTATCGGTTGAGTGTTAAATTGTGAAATTAAGAGGTTTTAACGTGTAAATTAATTAATGTTTTTTGAAAATTTAATTTAGGTGAGGAAAAATCTAATAATCCATATGTATTATTTGGCATGGTATATTCTATAGAATGATGGGAATAATAATATTGAACTTTTTAAGAGCATTCTACTTATTTTTTCAAAAATAAACAAATACCTCTTACCTTCTTTCATTTAATCCTATTATTCACGGAGAAGAGGAAAGGATTTAAGTTTAAAATCGTGGTCATCATTGCTATGGGTGGGATGGTTTCAAATGGTAAAGAGAATTATGGAAACTTTTATTTAATTTAATTATTTTTATTTTTACTTTTACTTTGCTTTTGTTTAATGACTAAGTTAAAATGTTCACGTAATAAGATTATAAAATAAAATGAATTTTAATTTAAATAAAAAAATAAATAAATAAAATAAATATTTTATTCTTGAAAGATGTTAACTTACTAAATTAACTTCAAATTTCAGCTAATGACATATTGAAAATTATTTTTAAAAAATTATAAAAAAACAATTAAGATTATCTTGATTGTTTTAGATAAATGAATATTGTTTTACTGAACAATTTTCAAATCACTACCAATGAAGCCTTGAGGCTAAGAACTTTTAAGTTAGTATAATTGTAGGTTAGCTCGACTCTTGTGTGATGAAGTATATCAAAGAAGTAGAGCTCAATTGGCAATCATCACTTTTTCAAGTATTGTGTAAACCATAAGATTCAAGATTCGAATTGTAACGTCCCTCCAAATTCATTTTGAAAAATATTATGAATTTCACTATAATAATTTTTTAATATATTACTTACCTTAATTGCCTCGTCAACAAAATGGCCCTTGAATTTAACTTGCATAAGTAAAAGCCTTATTGATTTCCAACATTCTTTTTGTTTCAAGTGCAAAAAGTAACATGGTATTGTGTCTTCTTTATAAATTTTTCTAGTCACCAAAATTTGGTTGGACATAATATTGAACTTTGCTCATATATTCCCTTGTTTTTTAAAGTCTCCTTCTACAATTTTAGGGCTATGGCTATGCTAGATTGTTGTTCTATGACTATGGCTATGTTAGTATAGCTTATATACGGGTTATTATTATTTTTTTTAAACCACATCTTAACCCTTATCTTTATGTCAACACTTTATATATATATAATTTTTGCATTACTTCTCTTTGTTAAACTTATGTACTTATGATGTACATTAAATGTTATGGACAAAGCTTGTATGGTAGAAAATGTGAATTTTCCTTCTTCAAAAAAACAATCTATGAAGTTATTCTTTTTAAGGGCTATTGGAAGCAAAATGAAATCTTAGTCATGGATTTTTTTACTGCCTTTGTTTCCGATGTTTTCCATGCATGCACACAAGGTATTCTTGTAAATTTAAAATATGCATTTTAGCATATGTGTTGTTATAAGCACAAGATTCCATGTACAATATGGTTATTTCTTTTTCTTTCTTAGGTTTAGAAAATACAAAGGTTTTTCTTTAATGTCATACTAATAACTTTCCATGGACTACATAATGTATGGCAAGCTGAGAGGTCTCCTCTTCGTTGTCTTTGGCCTGTAACTTGCTAACTTAGCAATAAATTCTACTTGTTTAAAAAAATATTATTTACTATCCTACATATACAACACTTTATATCCAATTTACCAATCACTCTTGTCTTAATACAAGTGGAATGTTATTGTGTAACATAATTTTTTTGCATATTTCTATTCTCCTTGCTACTTGGGTAATTCTTCTACTTCAGTTAATTTTCTCTAGTTTTCTTTTCATATCCATCTATACAAATGACATTGGTTCCTAGGTAGGGTGTCTTACCTTATTCTCCACAATAGAGGAATACTTAGTATTACATGTAAAAACCATTAAAATTAAATCCTCATTCATTTAACCCACAACTTTCCTACAATAAAAAAAAAAACCAAATACACATATATACAATACATTTTATTCACAATAATTTTAGAGTTTATCCATACACTTTCTTCAACACACCTAGCAAACAAAATCATCATAATGAAATCCTACTTATTTCATTCATAGCTCTAAACTATAGAAGAAATATATTTAACATATATGGTTCCATATATTTATATACTCATCTAAAGAATCCTGAAAATGTATTAAAACTTTCCATCTTCCTCCAAACCATGATCTACGTTTCTCAGTATTTCCCTTCGAGCTCCAACTCCTCTCCGCTAGGAGAATAACTCAATGATTCTTTTTGAGTTCACACCTCCTTAACCGCTAGTATAATCTTATTAATTTATGGGTTTAGGTCCAATCTTTGTTTCCCTAATCTAGGTGGATATTGGTGGCCACCCACCTATCCAACCTAGGCCCCCATTCAATTTCATTTGTTTCCTTGTTTATTTCGTCATTTACTATTTTTAATAGTTTTTTGGATCATGGACTTGTGGAGCACTTTTAGCCCCCTAAACGATGTTTTTTTGAGGTTTTCTATAGACCCATAGGTGAAGGTAGGGGCATGTGGAAAATATTGTAGTACTTAGAGAGACCTTTCCAACAAGGTATCATACGTGCCAAACAAAGATAATATGGCCAAGTTATGACCCTAGGAAGTTGGTTGTTGAACTATCCCCAATGAGGCCCACAAACTCTTGGTGTTATATCTCCTAGGCTTAGGGTTTTCTCATGTTTTTAAATAATAAATAGGCCTTTGAGCCTCATTGTAACATAGTTCAGAGGCATGTAGCCATCACATCTCTCCTCAGAGATAAACTACCATCACCCTAGCTAGTTTTTTTTCCATTCTGTTTATAAGCATATTTTAGTATTTGATAGTAATGAAATGAAGTGTTAGTTCTACTGCATCTTTGTATATATGGTTGTATCTGTAATTTATTGTGTTCCTGTTTAAATTTAGATCATTGGTATCAGAGCAGTTTTCTCTTTTTATGTTTTTCTTTGCATGTCCCCAACGAGGTTGGGATAGAAGGAGTTAGGGTTTGAAATGGTCAAACCTTTGCATGACCAACCTCACAAATCTCGACAACCTCCCATGGGGGAAGAAAATAAAGACGAGGGGGCAGGAGATCCTTTCAAAATTTTGCTCGAAGAATCCCTTGAAAGTAATGCGATGATGAAAAACTTTGGCCAGATCCTTCAGCAATTACCCAAGGGTAACACATCTACTTCCAATAGTTACTCTGTAAGCGCCACACCCTTTAAGGTAAAAGTTAAGTTTGAAATTCCCATATTTGAGGTTCATATAGATGAAGATGCCATAGATAAATGGTTAAATCTGTTAGAAAGATATTGTTTTTCTGTTTATGATTTTTCTAACTACGAAAATATTACTTTTGTCCTTCTCAAAGCCCCCCTTGACATCAAGGATTGGTGGGAAACCTACTATGAGGAGAAGGATGAAAGTACAACCTCATTGTTTTCAGCCACACCCACTTGGGATTCATTCTGGGACACCATTAAGGAGCAGTACTACCTTGTCAGGAGCTATGAGGATAAATACATAAAGTGGACCACACTGCAATAGGGAAGGAACCAAACATGCGAGAGTTTACCAATGTTTCTCATACTCTTCGCACGAAGTTGGGTATCAAGGATTTCGAGAAAAATTTGGTACTCAAGTACCATGGTTGCCTACAAAGATACATCCAAGATGAGATGGATTTCTTGGACATCTTCTTGCTCAACATGATGTACCAATACGATGTCAAGATTTAGCAGAAGCTTAAATAGAAAAAGCAAGACTTTGGATCTGCGAATTCAAAGCAAAAGAAAGGCACCCCATACTGAAAATCAAAGGGAAAAGCCAAGGTGGGACAGCCTAAGCTAACCAGCAGGATCTGCAAGCAAAGAAAAACACCATGAAGACAAAGAAGGACTTGGGAAAGTGGTGTACGTTCCATAAGAGCTCTACACACAACACAAGTGAGTGTTGGGCCAAGCAGTCACTGGTGGCCATGATGAAGGTTTCTGAGTCTGATGCATGTTCTGACTCTGAGTTAGAACATGAAAAGGGGAATGAAAAGGGGAAGTAGATCATTGACACGAATTCCATTGCCATTATCGACACCACCAAGATCCAAAAGAGGGGGAACACCTATTCCACTCACAGATGTGGGTGAAGGGTTCTCCACTACTGTTCAATGTTCACAGTGGGAGCCAAAAGAACCTCATCTCAGTAGAGTTCGTGAAGTGACTGGGCCTACCGACTACATAACATATGCAGTCGTACACCACTGGGTGGCTTCACCAAGGATGAGATCTTTGTGTTATTCAGTAGTTTCGCCTTCCCTACATTGTCAAGCCCTTCATGGACGAGGTACTATATGATGTTTCTCCTCTTGAAGTTTGTGATGTATTATTAGGAAAACCATACTTATGGAAGCGGCATGCTATATATGAGTCTAAGCCTCGCTTTGTTATTATTTCTTTGGGTACCAAGTTATACAACATACCAGAGTTATCCCCACTTACCGCCATCTTTTTGATCTCTCCTAAGGAATGCAGTAAATTCATCTCCTAGACTCGGATATTTGTTTTCTTTCTGATTCACCCTCCAAATAAGGGGAAGGTTGTAGACACATCCATGGCCCCTGGGGCACCCTTGCATTGTCAAGTCAAGCATTCAATCGATTTGACTCCCAGAGCACCTCTACCCAATGAGCCAATATATCATCACTCCATTCTATAAAATGAAGAGATCAAGTGGCAAATCGAGGAGTTTTTACAAAAAGGGCACATCTGACGAAGTTCCTCATCTTGTGGGAGCCCAATTGTATTTGTACAAAAGAAGGATAGAACCTGGAGGCTCTACGTTGATTATCAAGCACTAAACAAAATAATTCTCAGGAACATGTATCCAATTCTATAGATTGATGACCTACTATATGAACTCAATGGGGCCAATTATTTCACCAAGATTGATCTGAAGTTTGGTTATCACAAGGTTCCAATAGAGCCCACAAATGTATGAAAGACCACTTTTAAATCCAAGGAAGTTCATTTTGAATGGTTGGTTATGCCCTTTGGGTTGAGAAATGGCCGTGCTAATTTTATGAGGCTAATGGATGACATCTTGTGACCCTTCACCAACTTGTTTGTGGTGGTTTATTTGGACGACATCCTCATCTTCAACAAGAGTTGGGAAGAACACTCGCAACACATTCAAAAAGTCCTTCAAATCCTTCGACAACACAAACTGTGTGCCAACTTGGAGATTCACCTTTGGCGTGAGCAAGGTCCAATACTTGGGTTACACCTTAGATGAGCATGGCGTGCATGTGGACGGGACCAAGATCCAAGTCATTCAGGATTGGCCAGTGTCGACCACTCCAACGGAGCTTCGTAGCTTTTTGGGCATTTGCAAATTTCTATCGAAGGTTCATGTTGGGATTCTCCCATATCACTTGGCCTTTGAGTTAGATTACTAAGGGTGGGGTAAAGAAAATTTTTTCCTGGTCTGAGTCCAAAAAGAAGGCATTTGTTGAGTTGAAGCACTGTCTTTGCTCTTCACGAGTACTCATTGTTACACAACATTTTGTCACTGTACCTGTACTCCCCATTCCTCTATCCTGGAGGACATCTATAGTGAACCCCATGTATTTTCCTTTCATGAAGAAAATGTTCTTACATCACTCTTCATCTGTAGAACATTTCCCTCTTACATCATTTCTAGAGAACATTCCTTCAAACTCAGTTTTAAAGGCCGGTGCTATCCCTCAGTTTCTTCCCTGTGCCAATTTACATGGCTTAACAATGAGCCTAGCACTGATGAGCACTAGTATCCATCCATTACCCATGCCAACCCACTTTTGGAAAGTTTTTAAAAATGGAGTCAAAGCTTCTAGGTCTAGAAGCTTTGTGAATGAAAGTCTGGTAAATGGTTAGTCAAGATAGAGCCAAGGGAGATTGTTTGGGCTCCTTTCCCCTATTAAAATGGAACAAACCGAAAGGGATGAGATCCTTCCCATCATAGGAGGATCCATGTCCCCTCTCTCAAGCTATATAAACTTCTTCTATTCCAACTTCATCTAGCTAATGGAAGGTCTGGAATAATCTCCAAACTCTTGATAGCCTTAGCCTTCTAGTTTGCACTTGTAAAGGGAGAATAAGTTTGTAGTTTGTTTGGTTTGGAGCAAAGAGGAAGAAGCCTTGAAATTATATTGTTTGAAGTGAATCATAAAATGCTAACAGTGGTGCTGAAACTCGGACATGTCGAAGGAAACCTGCAATGCTAATGATCCAAGTTCACTCAACTCCCAGATTTAACAAGATCTTTTGCTTTCGTGATGTGATTAGAATTGCATTTAAAATAGCATAAAGGAACATAAATTGATGTTTTAAAGAAGAAGGAACATGACAAGAATCAACATCATAAGACATAAGACATTGATAATGGAGTTCATCTAATAGGGACTACATCTTCGGGCCCCAGTGTCAAGATGGTGTAGGCCGCTGCATTAAGTGTTGTCAATAGTGATGATGTACATAGGTGGTGAGATCGCTATCATACAAGGAAAATGCCTTCATGCAGGAGTGGCTCCAAGAGATGTTCCACTGTAAGAACTCTCATTCAAAAAAGACTCCTATTAGTATGGCACAAACTCATGCATGATGACAATGAGCATCCCACCAACATGGCATCAAAGGGATCTTAATGCAAACATACGTGGCGACACATGAGTATCCCGTCAACATGACGACAAAGGGATCTCAAACAAAACATGGTGAATCATGACAACAAGTACATCCCACAGATGATTCCGCATCACATCAAGCATGAACCATGAAACAAGTAAGAAAACAAGATCCCACATCAAGCATCAAACAGGGATCTATGCAGCAAAATGCATCTCATAGCAAAAAGAAGTACATGAACACACTACATATACCTCACATTTTGGGGCCATATGAAGAAAAGGATGTCAAATTGCTAAAGGTAGCCATTCCATTAATCTCACAATGTCGGATCTCATGGAAATGAATGCTTGCACATGGAATACTGACACCTACACTCCACTTTGAAAAGTGGCCGAAAAATAGAATGATCAAATGGAAAATCTGAATGCCATCATATTTGTGGTGTTGAATAGGGTAAAATCGATTGTCAAATTTCTGAATTCTAAGAAAATGGAAATCTAGGGCTACAGGAATATTTTAGATTCCCCTATATTCATCAAAGATTCCCTCCTCTGGGTCATCTGAAGATCTTTTGGTCAGATCAAAATTCTAACTATGCCACTAGATTCGTTTCGCTGAGAGGTGTAAGATCGACATAAAAATTTTTCAATTTGGACATTGGAAAAATTTCACCCTCCTCAGAATTTGGCTCAATCATGGTTCACCTGTGTTTTTTCCTAGGTTCATGGTTCCACCTAAAAAATAATAAAAATAAAAAAATTCATGCCTCTATTTTTGTGTCACGTCCTTGGCCCTTCTGCACTAAGAAAATGAAGGTTATATAATTTTTCCTAGGCTGAATTACCAACCCCGGGCCGTTGGCGCATTGGCTAACTTCAGCCTTTGAGAGCTCAGGAGCATTGTAAAAAAGCCTCTAAATGGCTGAAAGTTAGAAGTATGAGGGGTTCAACTTTTGGAGACTGAGGATACTCTGTTCCTTGCAGCGTCTCATCTTCATTCTATTAATACAAGCTTCTTTTTCTATTACATGTTCAATTCTCATTTTCTCCTTTGTTTTAAGCTTGCACTTGGATAGGCTATTCATGATTTCTTCTGTGTCTAATGCCAAATAACTGTCATCTTATCTTTGCGTTGATAAATTGGCCCATACTACCATGTTCGCAACATGGGTGGTATATTCACTGTGTTTAATATATTTTTTGTAAATATCGTCGTGGGGATCGAACCCACTTTCATATCTGCCCTAATACCTCTATCAGAATCAGTTTTTTTAGCAACAGCTTTTTTTCTCCACAAAAGCACATTTTTTTTGCCAGCAGAAGTATTTTTAAAACACTCAGACTTTACAATGCATTCAATCATATCTATTGTGGGAGTAGTTCTCATTGGCAAGGAGAACTATCTTGAGTGGTCCCAAAAGATAAAACACACCCTCATTTTCAATGAGTTGTGGAAAGGAGTGTGTGTTGGAGACAAATACAAAGAGATAGAACAACCTACCTCAAACAAGGAGTTTTCCATTTGGGAAAATAAGAATAGTAAAGCCTATGCATTAATTGTAGCATCTGTAAGTGAAGAGGTGAGTCGCCATATTTCTCCATTTTCAAATGCTTTCGAAGACTTACAAAAACTGAAGGAACTCTATGACTCACACTCTGCACTTGAAGTTGTTCAACTCATGATTAAACTCTTCACTCTTGAATTACAAAATAATGATCCTCTTGCTCTTGCATCTGAAATAAAATCTATAATGCATGATATCAAAGCCACTAAGGTTGAATTGGATATTCCTTTGATCACTTTTCTCAAGGAAATTTATCCTACTTACTCCAATTATCTTGAGTCATTGCAAGCAAATGGAAATCTCAAAGATATTACCTTTGACTCCCTTGTGAAAAAAATTGCTGAAAGAGAGAAAGCTTTTGGAAAGAAGACAACCCCTGAATCTTCTGAAGAGGTTGTGTGCCTTGCTCATAAAGAAAAGAATCTTGCCCAAGATTCCTCCAGAGGAAGAGGTTGTCGAAGAGGAAGAGGAAGATATTTCAAAGGTGGTGGGGGGCAGACACTCTCAAGGAGAAAAGTAAGATTTTCACTCATACGCTGCAAAATAAATGGATCACATGATGCCTCCACATGAAAGTTGACTTGGGACAAAATTGAGCAGCAAAGAAACCAACCCAAAGGTAAAAATAATGACATAGACAAAGGTAAAGCACCTGAATCTGCTCATTATGTTGTGGCACAATGTAATTTGGAGTAAATGAAGATTTATTTAATGCTTCACTTGCTTCTTGGAAAAATGGTTGGTTGCTTGATTCAGGAGCAAGTTGCCACATGAATCATAGAAAATATTTTTTTGAAGAATTTACTGACAATGTGATGGAGCAATATACTTCGTAGACCAATCAAAACTCAAGCCATCAGGGCTTGGCACAGCCAAAGAGAAACTTGCTGTCGTTGGTCCACATCCACTAGGAAGGTCAATCCATTCATATGTTTGATGGCAAGCTTGAGGTGAGAAAAGCATCTGACCACTCACTTGTCATGAGGGGGATAGAAGAAGAAAGGCTTCTCAAGCTACAGGGTACCTCTGCTCGTGCACAACATTTCTCATGCAATTCTCATTATGAAGAAGGTACACTTACATCAAGTTTATTATGGCATGCTAGATTTGGACATTTGAACTATGATAGCTTCCACTTGTTGAAGAAAAATGGTGTTACTGGTTTGCCTACAATTCCTAGGAAACTTAAGCAATGTGATGCTTGCATTCTAGGAAAGCATAGAAAATAGTATTTTCATGATTTACATTCAAGAGCACATAGAAAACTTGAA
Organism: Pinus taeda; assembly: GCA_000404065.3. Taxonomy (NCBI): domain Eukaryota; kingdom Viridiplantae; phylum Streptophyta; class Pinopsida; order Pinales; family Pinaceae; genus Pinus; species Pinus taeda. The sequence continues at coordinate 13,925 of APFE030050971.1, forward strand.
CTCATTTATTCAGGTTTATGTGGTCCAATGACTGTTCCTTCTGTAAATGGAAATAAATATATGATGACATTTATTGATGACTACACCAGAATGTGTTGTGTTTATTTATTGAAGAACAATTATGATTCTTTTCAAACATTTAAGAACTTTCATACATGGATTGAAAATATGCACAATCTCATATTGGCTCTATTCGCATTGATAATGGAAAAGAATACACTTCAAATGAATTTGAAAACTATCTTCGCCAATATGGGATCAAACATCAAACAACGGTGCCTTATAATCCCCAACGGAATGGTGTAGCTGAAAGAATGAATAGGATAATATTAAATATTGTGCGCTCCATGATGTTTTTCAAAAATGTAAAATTGATGTTTTGGGTTGATGCAGTTCTATGTGCTATATATATAAAGAATATATGTCCATCTAATGCTATGAGAAACAAGACTCCCTATGAAATGTGGTATGGGCACATTCTTTCGGTAAAGCACCTCAGGGTCTTTGGTTCCACCTGTTATGCCTTGATACTAAAGGTACATAGAAACAAACTTGGTGCAAGAAGTCATAAGTGAATCTTTCTGGGGTTTTCAAACACTCCAAAGCATACCGTATCTATGATGAAGTCAATAAAAAGTTTGTTGTATCTAGAGATGTAATCTTTCTTGAATCATCCAAAACTGACAATGTTGTTGAGCGGCAAATTGATCGCTTGGATAGATTCACAAATGAAAAATCATTCAAGAATTTGATAATCAGATTTCACATCTTGAAGGGGGGATTCCTATACTAGATCAACATGTGGAATCTTCTTGTGAAGCACTCTCTCCCCCGCATGAAACTCCAACAATGGATGATACTTTAAGTGATGTGATTGATAGCATTGGGAGCCTCAATCTTGATTCAGTCCCAAATCAATGAATGAAGCAACTTGGACCATCTGAGAAAGGTCCCCCAAAGTGGTTGACAAAGACACTTGAAAGTGTTCATCTTGATGAGGTTGGAAAAACAAGAACTAGAAATTCAAACCGACAAAATGGAGGTGTTGTAGATGACTTTGATTGACCTGTTGATATGGATGTTTCTTATGATTGTGAATTGAATTTGTCTACAGATTTTGAACCAACTTCCTTTAAAGAAGTTGCTTCTCATGATGAATGGAAAGAAGAAATGCAAAAGGAGTATGATGCCTGATAAATAATGGCACTTGGAAGCTAGTTAATCCTCCATTATGAACCAAACCAATTGGTTGCAAGTGATTATACAAGAAAAAGTATAAAGCTAATGGCTCACTTGACAAGCACAGAGCCATGCCTGTGGAAAAAGGTTTTGCATAGAAGTAAGGGGTCGATTATGAGAAGAATTTTTCCCCCACAACAAAATGGGCTACCATCCAGAGACTCTTTGCCCTAGCAGCTCAGAATGGTTGGAAAGTCCATCAAATGGATGTAAAAACTGCTTTCTTGAATGGAGATCTAAAAGAGAATGTTTTTATGTCCCAGCCTGAAGGATTTTCTGTGAAAGGAAATGAACATAAAATATGAAAACTTGTGAAATCCTTGTATGGCCTCAAACAAGCACCGCAAGCCTGGTATGGAAAACTAACTAAGCATCTTCTGAAACTCAATTTCAAACATTATGATCTCGATGATGCAACTTTGTTTGTCAAGAAAGTTGGCAAAAAATTTGTATATCTTGTTGTATATGTAGATGATATTTTGATGACAGGGAACAATGAGAGCTACATTGCATCCATAAAGAAGGAATTAAGGAAAGGTTTTGAAATGAATGATTTGGGCTATGTTCACTACTATCTTGGTTTTGAAGTAACTCAACATTATTCCTTTCTCAAAATAAGTACATTGGAGATCTTTTGAATAGGTTTGCCATGACATAATGCAATCATGTGACTACTCCAATGGAACAAAACTGAAAGCTCACATCCATTGAAGGAAAAGAATTTGAGGATGCAACAAAGTATAGACAACTTGTAGGAAGTCTCAACTACCTAACTACTACGAGACGAGACATTTCGTTTATTGTTGGAATCCTCTACAGGTTTATGCAAAAGGCTTGTGAGGGACATTGGTCTATTGCAAAAAGAGTTCTAAAGTACTTGAAGGGAACTCAAGAATTTGGAATCAAGTATACACAGGTGGGCGACTTCGGCTTGATTGGATACTCTGATTAAGACTTCGATGGAGACAAAGAAACTGGGGTATCTACTTCAGGTTATGCTATGAGTCTTGGATCAGGAGCTCTCTCCTGTAGATCATGCAAAAAATTAGTTCCATCAGATTCCATAAGAGAGGAAGAATATGTGGTAGCCATTAACTAACTACACAATGTCTTGTTATGGACATATTTCGGCATTGCAACCCCAATCACATATGTCCATAAACCAAGGGCTTCTCAGTCCCTAAAAGTGTTGTTTCATACCCTAAAGGAACAAGGTGAGCTGATTACATCATCTCCCAGAAGTTCTCCACATAAAACTGCTCAGAATTGGTCAAAACTGGACCATACAAACTGTTCAGTGCAGAGGGTGCAATGCATCTCACTTGCTCAGTGCAAAAAGTGTGATGCATACTGAAAATCCCTTCTGTAGGGTGCGATCGGTGAGAGTAGACAAATGGCAGAGACAATTTGCAAGGTGGATGATCATGGAATCTTCCAGAAACTTCTCCTCTCACACTTGCCTCTCTGAATTCGCCCAGGGATGAGTAAGAGATAATCAATATCCAAGTGGAATCAAGAACTATCAGAGAGAGGACACTAATCAAAAATCCCAGAAGCTGACTCACCCCCCTGCAATCATTTATATATGGAACCCTCATCCCAGAGATCGAGAGGCTGGAATCTTGTATCTTGTAAGGAAGTGATGTTCGTTTCTTGGTGGAACATCATAGTGTTGGGTGATCTAAGCTTTTCATGAGGTGAAGAAGGGTTTTCATGTTGGGAGGATGACGTTGGGTCAGATAAATGGGTTGTAATCCTCTCTTCTAATCTCTATATCAATAAAGTTATTCAAGTTTTCCTCCACATTCTTGTATGTTTGCTAATATATGAATTTGTGTGGTCAATATATATCTAGTCCTATATTGTTTATGATTGTAGATCTCTCCACTTTGAAGGTATTATGTTGCTTTGACTTTACAGGTACTCTTTGAAGCAGAGTGGTTAAGGGAGGAGCCGCAAAGATCCATCAAAGAGGAGAAGGAACAAGTAGAGAACCAAGCGAAAGATTGAGGTTGGTATTCTTTGCTCCTCTCCTATCCACTTCTCATAAAGTAAAACGAAAGTAACTTTAATCTGTTTGTTTCTAAGATAGCTACCTGTCTTAGTGGGACTAGCAGCTATGGATATTGTGAATTTCTCACCACGGGATTCAAACTAGAACCCTCTTTTCCTCCTCCTTCAGGCCTGAGAACCTCATTCTTTCTTTCAAAAATAGATGGCTTCTCACTTCCCATCCATTAAACAACGACTAGAACCTTACGGGTTTGTTTTAAACTCTATGGGGAACTCATATGGAACCCACCTTTCAAGTCCCATGTTTGTGATCCAAAATCACCAGAGATGGACAACAACTTTGCAAATTTTCAACGGTTGAGGCTGGGATTGGAAGAGCTTCAAAATAATATTTTTGAAGAGAATAAAAAAAAAAAGTCTAGATGAAAAAATGCTAATACCTTATGAAACTCAGTTCAAAGAAGTCAATATGTTCTTGAATTTAAAATTCTTAATGAACGTGTTAATATTGTGTGTAGCAGAAACATGAACAAAGTCATTGGACTGTTTATTGAGGTTTTGATGAGTTGTAGTCAATTTTATCAGTGAGGATGAGATCCAAACTTCACAGATCTTAATCTAATATTTCAAGCAACATTGTGGGAAACATTTTATTTTATATGTAGTGTGGAGTTTATTATTTTACCCACAAAGAATTCCCTTCATGATCAAAATTAACTTTCACATGCCTCAATCTATGTTTGTTGAATAAGTTGAATTGAATGTTTGTTAGCTTTCCATTGTTTTTTACAGCTCTTACCTATGCTACTACTTTACAACATTTCCTTTGCAACAGTAAATGCAATTGCTAATTATTTTTAATAACATAATCTAAATATTTAAAAACTTTGCTTATTCAATATATAAAAAAGAAATGAAAATAGAAAAAGTAATAGATAAAACATAAATATAATATCATTTATATTTTGGTATTTAAACATCATTTCCTTATTCAACCTTCACAATTTATTTAAATTTACACACCATTCTCCTGCGCTTTGGCATATCAATACGCTCTTTGGTATATCAATATGCTTTTTGGCATATCAACATATTGTATAATTCTCTTACCAAGAACTGACCTTACATTCATACTTCCCTATAAGTAAGAGATGAGAATGATTCAACTGCTAAGTCCAAGCTGAGGCCATTTCCATTGTTATTAAAACACACCATTCCTTAATTAAAAATAATTAAGGAATAATGGAATTTTCCCTTTTTTCCATTCACTCACTATAAACTTCCGGATACTAGTAACGGAGATATGTTTTCTAGTTGTTTTCTCGTAGCACATGGTAAACAAGATGTTTTGTTTTAGCACGTGGTAAATAGAATGTTTTGAAAAGGACGTGGATACTAGTAACGGAGATAGTTTTTCTTAGCACATGGTAAACAATATGTTTTGTTTTTTCTTAGCACGTGGTAGATATAAAATGTTTTGAAAAGCACTGGGAGATAAATAAATTCTCTTAGAAAATATTTTTTTAGTTTAATTATTTCATTCATAATTAATTATTATTATTTTTATATAGTTATTATTATTCATTTTAATTTAAGGAAGAGAAATAATGAGAAAAATATAATAATTAATTATTATAATTTATTGATGATTATGATGATTAAAGTCCACTAAGATCAATGTGATTTATCATATTTCAAGAAAAGAAAAAGAATCTAATTGTGATTCTTCCAAATTTTGTTTATGTGATTAAAAAGAAAAAAGAAACGAGTCTTTTTCATCTTCTACCTTCTTAGTATCACACATATGACAAATTCTATTGTCCCAAAAAAATCTAGGGAATAGACCACCTAAAATTTAATAAATTAATATCATACAAATATTATATAATAAAGTATTATTTAATCTAGGTCTATGTTTACAAATGTAACAAATACATATGCTATGTCAATTTGATATAATGGAATTTTCTTTCTCATTCATATATATATTCAAAATAAACCACTCACTATTTAATTTAATAACATGGAAGCATAATATATCATAAAGTGAAGTATTTTCATTTATGAATGGTTAAACTTAAATTGAACTTAGTACTCTATTGAATCCCAATGTTTAAATTGTTTTAAAATTAAATTAAGTTTAGTATTATATTAAATTCATAGGTTTAAATTGTTTGGTTTTTTTAGTGGGCTTTCTGAGTTTAATTTTTCTAAAATTTGACAGGAATTTATTGAAATCACAAGTTTGATGGGTAACCTTTACACAATCCAAGTGGCTTAGGGATTTTTTAGGATAGTAAAAAAAAACAATTTAAATAACATAAATCAAGATTTTACCTCAAATTTTTCCAGTGAAAGTCCAAAAAGTCACTAAAGACAACTCTTTTTTAAAAGTGAAAATGGAAAAATAATAAGCAAAATATGGTAGAAATGTCGTGGAGAAAATGGTGGAAAAATATAGATATAATATATTACATTTATATTTTGTACATTATTTCCCCACCTATTTTCAAAATTTAATCATATTCTTTTCATTATTCCTTACCAAGAATAAGGAGAAAAATATAAATACATTATTTACATTTTATCCATCATTTGCCCCTTAATAATGGATACTATATAAATATAATACTATATTTATATTTTTCTCATTATTTTTTGAAGGTGGGGCATGATTATTTATATTCTCTCAATTATTTTTCAAGCCTTTCTAGTTTGGTTAGAATTTGTTGAAATCACAAGTTTAAGTTTTGAATTATTGAGTGATGAATCCACGGTACTGAGTCAAAAACCAATTTAAACACCATAAATCAAGATTTGACATTTTTTCTTTCGTTAATTCCCACCTAAAAGTGACAACATAAAGCAAGAATTCACCATTCTTTTTTCATATTTAACTTCTCTCTTATATCACACTCTACCCCATATAATATCTTATTTATATTTTGACATTATTGCCCACCCCCACTTTTCAGATTTATTTATTTATTTATTTTTATTTTTATTTTTTTGAATATTGGAAGAGATGTTGTAAGGTTATGTTAGAAAGAAAAAAATAAATTATTTTAACATCCACGAGGCTAAAGATAGCCTATGGGATAGATTGCTTCTTCATGTGCTTGATGTATTCAGCCCTTTTTCTATGAAGCTTCAAAATAAATGCTCTCACTTCTCAAAAAACTCCTTGCTAAATAGATTATCCCAAGAGCTAGCTACCAACATATATGCATAACTTTATATATTGTCTTTGAAGACCCCACATTTTAAAATCAAATGTTTTTATGTTTCCACTTTTCCAAAAGAACAAAAAATGCGACCTCTTTCCTCCCACACTTCCTTTGGGCTTTTTCATCGCCTTGTTTCACAAGGGAGTTAGATGAAAATTAGTCCTTACCTGAGCAATGAGAATTTTCGCTCTCCAAGAGATTTTGGCCTCTATGTATGCTTTTGGTTAATGACTATGAGTGGGATTAAACACTTCAATATAGTCATTTCTCTTTCTTCCTTGCTCCTTATCTCAAGTACACTTTTGGAACTTTTCCATAAAAAAAGCTTTTATCTCTTTGTTGTTTATGGGACACACGTTCAAGCAAATACCTCATTTACTAAACCATTTGTTATTTTGCCGCATCTAAGTTTTTTTGCTCTTGCACAATCTATCATTAAAGACAACCTTAGGCCTTCTACCCTCTTCCATTTGCTCAATTTTTTTTAAATACCTTATGACTCACACCATAGAAATTGCTTCAATAGGAGCAGTCCTTTTTCACTTAACAAGATAGCATAAGGACACTTTTAATCTTGATTTGTTTGTAATCAAACACTTCTGAATTTTCTCAATTTGTCTCCACTGCATGTCGGATGTACTGCTAGCCCATAGTTCACAACCATAGAGAATCACTAGAAGCCAAAAAAGAGTTTGAGTGGTTTTCCAGTCCCATAACTCTGCCTCTCTACACTTATTTTGAAAAGCATAAAATGCTTTCCAACCCCCCAAAGTTCTTTTATTTCTACAGCCATTCCAGCTTAGATTTTTCTTGAAGTCAATTTCAAGGTATTTTTAATCTGCAACTTCTTCGAGAATGTTGCCTCCAAAGTAGAACTTATGTTGGTTATGTTTTTTTTTCTTAGAGAAAACCACTACTTTCGTTTCACTGATATTGACTTGCATCCCCACACTTCTACAAAAATGCTCAAGGGATAGTAAGTGCTCTTGCAAACCAAGAGCCAATTTAGAAATCAGAATAAGGTAATCTGCATACAAAAGAAGCCTTATAACAAACTTTCCCAAATAGATACCATCACTCCCTTGCAAATTTAACCACTCCTCAAGCTTGTGGATATATAAACCAAAAAGGGTAGGAGATAGTGGGCAACCATGCTTGACCCTGATATCACTTCTAAAACTTTTAGAAATGCCTGCTAAAGTTCTAATTTTGACTTTCACCTCTTCATACATCCTATGCACAACTGCTCTCAAATGTTTAGGAACCCCAAGTTCCTCCATTTTGTGCCAAGCTTATCCCTTGGAACCGAGTCAAACTCTTTTCTGAAATCAACAGAGCAAAAAAATAATTCTTCCCATTTCTCCCAAAATTTTTCAATGATGTGCCTTAAAGTTATACAATGACCAACTGTGGAATGTTTAGGTCTAAAACCTACTTGTCCTTTAGGACACTTATCTCTTTCTTTTGCCCACTTGCTAATTTTTTTTTCTAGCATGCTTCCAAATAGCTTTGCAAACAAAGGGTTTATCATGATGGTCCTATAATTGGAGGGATTATTGATGTCCCCGCTCTTGAAAAGAGGTATTGCTAGACTAGTTGTCCAATATATGGGGAGCCCTTGTTGTATGATGATGTTGAAGATTTTTGTAATGTGAGGTGCAAGAATATTTGAGCCCCACTTTAGATATTCTACTTGGAATTTATCTAAGTCTTTTTCTTTTCCAACACCCAACTTCTTAATACCCATTTCTACCTCTTGTACCATGAAGAGTTGAGTATCATTGTTGACCAAGGGGGAGGGTCAACTAGGAACCTGCTCATAGAGTTGTCTTGCATAGTAAAACCATTTAGAGTCTGTAATATTATTTCCAATTTGTATCTTTTTCAATTGGAGCTCCTTCCAAAATAATTTGGGATTATTTTTCCCAAGGAAGATTAGTTCTTCCCTCCTTGAAACCATGAAACCAACCATTTTCTTGCTTAATAACTGCTTGCAAGCTTTGAGCTTTATGTTATCCTTGTTTGACTCTTTCCACATTCTCCTTGCCTTTTTGCATTCCTCGTCAAACCAAGCATTGAATCGAAAGAAATTTGTTTCAGACTTCTTAATTTTTGCTCTTTTGCACTTTGTAAGTGCACATTGAATTAAAATGTGTTAATTCATGATTATGAAGGTTGTGAATTGTAATTTTCTCCTTCTCGAAGAGACTCTCTAGCATCATTTTGAAGGTATTACAATTTTCTGGGGTCAAAAGAATTCTTCCCTGTGGGAGATTTTGTTGGACATGCTGAATTTTTGACTCTAATTGTTTATTTCCAATCCAAGAGAAACATAAATAAATTGGCCTGTGATCTGATTTCAAGTTCCACATTTGGTCTCCAATCAAAACTTCCTCCATTTTCTCCCACATACCATGCAAGAAAATTACATAATCTACCACACTTACTCCATTGTAAGTATTGCAAGTGAAACTACCGGACTTTGCCCATCTAGTCAAGCCATTACAAATGACTAAATCAAGGCCCCATGTAGAGTATGCAATTTTTCACCAAAGAGATTGCAACCCTTGTCCTCTGAAATTCTTTCCCACTGATGATTAGTTTCTTCTGTAAGCCAAATAGGGTCACAATCATGTTTACAACAAAGAAGGCTAGCTTGCTCACTTGCAGTCCTAGCATTGAAATCACCTACTATAAGGACTTCACCTAGCTACGAATATGTTGCAATATCCTCTTTTAAGGCTGAAAATGGATCTTTGTGGTCATGCCCTCTACCTTTGTAGATTTTTGAAACCCGTGGCGCAAAATAGCATGCTGCAATTCTCATGTGGTTTCCATTTTCTGATATTTTAAACCAAATGAATTGCTTATTTGAGTCTTATTTTTCTAACTGAATGAGATGACCTTCTTTTTCCCTTACTAAAATTGTGATACACTGTGCTCTTTTCCATTCCTTGCTTCGTTGTTCCACACTGCCATCTTCCAGTATCCTTCAAACAGAGATGTCTTGCACCCTTCATGCTCATGTGTTTATATAAGGCAAATTATGTCTCTAACTTCCACAATAGGCCCTAACCCAAGTCCTCGTCTCCATGGGTAACCTCTACAGTTCCAACAAACTAATCTTAAGGAAACTTGGGTATGACTTGATTGCTATTTATTTTGACATGCAAGACTCACATTTGAGTCTTTGTCCCTAATTTCCCATACTGACCTTGCTTTTTGATTTCCTGTTGAAGAGTTTGTTGCCTCTTCTTTATTACCATCTTGCTGCTCTCTTTTGGAAGGAGGTCCAAATTGTGCTATCACAACTTTGCCTTTATAAATCCATGCTCTCTTTCCTCCATCTCTTGCTGCCCTAAAATTTAAAATTTCCTCCTTTCTTTCCTCTTGTTGTTTTACAGTTGAATCTTCTTCTAGGAAAAAACAAGAACCCCTCAAGAGATGTTTCTTGCTTAGAATGATATATTTATCATGCAAGCTAGGCATATTGACTTTTATGGGCCTCGCTCTCTCCCTGTTAAACTTACCCACCCTCCATGCTTGGCATATTTGTCCTTCCATATCAACTTGCCTTTCAAGAAGTCTCTTGCAAGGTCAAGAGTACATTCATTTTTCCCATAGTTATGTGATGTTACGTAAACATTTTGACTTGGTCAAGTTACATAACAATAACAGTAAAAATAAACATAAAATACAAAAAGATATATATATATATATATATATATACACCAAGTGCCTAGAGGGATCAAATCTCTTAAGGTCCAAACTTCTTTTAGAGTGACAAGAGTTTTGATCCCTTTCCACTCGTAGATCCGGAATCAAGGTGAATTTAGGCTGGTATATAATAATAATTATGTTGATAGGAGTGTTCTAATTCATCGAAGTCACTTGGGGATCACACCCGGTGATGTGGCGTGGGGATTGCACCCGGCGTGAGGCACACGAGCCCCTAAAATTACTAGATTGGTTGAAAATTTTCTTACCTGTACTTTCTTTAGCTTTGAAGGGGAATTTTATGAACAAACTTGTGGTGTCGCCATGGGCTCCCCCTTGCCTTTGTACTGTTTAATTTGTTCAGGGAGGACTTTGAATCTAAAGGTTTGGCCTTGAATCAATACAAACCAAAGCTTCAGAAGAAATTTGTGGATGACACTTGTGTCATCTGGCCTCATGGTGAGGAAAGGAGGATGTCTTTCTCCAACATTTTAATAATGAGTCTAGCTCCATAAAGTTTACCATGGAATGCGAAAACAATGGGAGTGTGCCTTTTCTTGATGTCCTTATTTCAAAGAAGGATGATGGTTCATTCTCACACCAGGTCTTTCGGAAGAAAAATCACACGAAACAATATCTTCATGCTAAGTCACACCATCTCCCTACTCAAAAGATGGATGTTCTCAACACTTTAGCTACTCGCGCCTTTAGAGTTTCTGATGATAGCCACCTTGATGGTAAGAAAATCCATCTCCTTAATGTTTTAAAAAGTAATGGTTATATTTGCACCAATGTCTCAAGTCTTTCCTTAAAGCTCACTATGGTTCTAAGATTAAGAAAGAACCAAAGGATTAGATTTCTCGGGTGCACCTTCCTTTTATCAAGGGAACCACGTATAATATTGTGAGGATCCTAAGAAAGCACAAGGTTCCCTCAAACTTTAGGCCTCTAAATGCCATTCAAAGTTCCCTAAGATCTGTAAAGGACCCGATGGACCCTAAGAATATGAAAGGTGTTTATATAATCCCATGTTCTTATGGGACATCCTATGTTGGTGAAATTGGCCGCTCAATAAATAAGAGGATTAGTGAGCATGAAACTCACATCAAACATGGAAGGATCCACCCCTGAGCTTTCGCAAAACATACAAAGAAGACGAAACACCACATCAACATTGAAGACACCTAGGTGGGTCATTCCTAGGATAGATCATTGCCATGGTCGTAAGTTTAGGGAGGCTATAGAGATTGAGAGAAGGCCAAACAATTTGAATAAGAACGATGACTGGACAATTAATAGTTATTGGCTCCCTAATCTTTCTTCTTGAGTTTCTATTTTTTTTTTTGTTTATTCTTTAGCCCTCTTCTTTCATTTTTATTCATTTATTTATTAATTATTATTTATTTATTATAAAATAAATAATATTTAATTATTATATTTAATTATTCTATTTTTCCATGCTAGTTAATTGGTTGGCTCTTAGCTTTTATGTGTCTTTATAATTTTTTATTGTTTAAATTTGACCTACTCTTTGTTTGACTTGAATTTATCTATTTATTGATCTTTCTTTATTTCTTTCTCTTTTAATTCTAAAATATTAGTAATTTCTATCTAAAATTTTCTTATTATTCTTTAATATAGATCACAAAAACTTAAATTCAAATAATATTATAGATAATTTTAGAGTGCACTCCATCAAAAATGAGAATTTGAGAGAGTGAGCCGTGCAATCACACATGCCTGGTGGAAGTGGAGCTAGATGAATGTAAGGCTTATCATTCATTTATGGATGCCCTTTCTTAGTAACCAAATGAACACCCATCGGATATTTGTGTGGGTGAATTTGTCATGTTACAAATTTATAATAATAATAATAATAATAAAAACTAGTCCCTAATACACCATTACACTAAATAATAATAAACTAATTTAACTACATTATAAAATTGAACATTAATTAAATCTTTCCCTAAATAGTATTGTGTACAACTAACTAAGTAACTC
>APFE030050975.1:11337-25785 GCA_000404065.3 Pinus taeda
ATCTATCAGGAAAAAATAAAAAGGAAGAGCGACCTAAAATAAAAAGAAGGAAAAGGACCGGAAAAAGTCCATTAGAAAACCATAGAGCAAGAAGGATAAACCCTAGGAGAAAGGAAGGCTCCAAGGGGAACAATGAAAGAGATAAAAGAGGGGGGGAGGGGGGCGGGGAAGGAAAAGAAAGACTAGGATGAAAGGGCAGGGATCCAACATCTACTGATCTTCCAGCCATCATCTCTATTGAGATTGTTAGGCTTTCTTTCAATCTCAATAGCTTCCCTGAATTTAGGATGATGAAACTGAGCAACTTTGACAACAACCATGGCCTCCTCTATAAAAACCTGATACTTGGTCTTTTCCACATGTTCTGCTAATGCTGAAGACTTGGTTCTCCCATGTCTTACGTCAACCGCATGTTCGCTGATCCTTTGATGGATGGAGCGCCCTATTTCCCCGATATAGGGGGTCCCACAAGAACAAGGGATCAAGTAGACACCGTTCATGTGCTTAGGGTTAATGAGATCTTTCACCGTTTGGTGGGAATTACGAATGGTGTTGAGGGGCATAAAGGTTGAGGGAATACCATACCTCTTAAGGATCCAAGCAATCTTGTCCATGGTTCCTTGGACATAGGGAATATGGACACCTAGTTGGCGCTCCTTTGGTTCTTTCTTCATTAACACATTTTTAGAGGCTTTAAGGAAAGCCTTCTGAGCTAGGCGCCTACTATATCCATTCTCCACAAAGACATCAAGGAGATGGGATCTCTCCTTATCAAAGCTTTCATTATGAGGGATCCTAAGGGCACGAGTAGTGAGGGTGTTAAGAACACCCACCTTCTGAGCAGGGAAATGATGGGAATTGGCATGAAGATACTGCTCAGTATGCGTTTCCTTCCGAAACACAGAGTGGGAGAGAGAGCCGTCCTTATTCTTAGATATAAGAATATCCAGGAAAGGGAGGCAACCGTTGACCTCTTTTTCCAAGGTGAAATTAATGACAGAGGACTGACTGTTGAGATGATTGAAGAGATCCCATCTCCTTGGGATCTCTCTCAATAGGTTGTGCCTCTCTAAAAATAATTTAATTTTTTGATAATTTAAAGGAAGTTAGTTATCATCGATGACCATACCTTAAATTATATATAAAAATATACAAATGAAATAATTTTAGATGGTGTTTAAGTTAATAGTTAGTTAAAAAGGTATCATTTAATAATTAAAAATTGTAATTTAAATGGGAATTAGTTAAATTGAAGACCTTACTTTTTTATATAAATATATATAAGGTAATTTTAAGATGATAGTTAGTTAGAATAACTATATATTAGAACGAGAAATTACTAGTAAGTTAAAATTAAATAGATAAAAACTAAAAAATATAAATAAATAAATAAATAGAAACCCATAAATAAATATAAATAAATAAGTAAAATAAATAAATCCAGAAGGAAAAAAAAAAATTAATAAATAAATTACCTAAAATAAAAATAAAAAATTATATATATATATATATATATATATATATATATATATATATAATATATATATTATATATAATATATTAATTGTTAAGAATATATTTATTAATATCTATCCAGAAAAAATAAATAGAAAGAGCGACCTAAAATAAAAAGAAGGAAAAGGTTCGGAAAAAGTCCATTAGAAAACCACAGAGCAAGAAGGATAAACCCTAGGGGAAAGGAGGGCTCCAAGGGGGACAACGAAAGAGATAAAAGGGCAGGGGGGCGGAAGAAAGACTAGGATGAAAGGGCAGGGATCCAACATCTACTGATCTTCCAGCCATCATCTCTATTGAGATTGTTAGGCCTTCTTTCAATCTCAATAGCTTCCCTGAATTTACGATGATGGAACTGAGCAACTTTGGCAATAACTTTGGCCTCCTCTATACAAACCTAATGCTTGGCCTTTTCCACATGTTTTTCTAACATTGAAGACTTGGTTCTCCCATGTCTTAGGTCAGCCACATGTTTTCTGATCCTCTGATGGATGGAGCACCCTGTTTCCTCGATATAGGGGGTCCCACAAGAACAAGGGATGAAGTAGACACCCTTCATGTCCTTAAGGTTAACGAGATCTTTCACCGATCGGAGGGAATTATGAATGGTGTTGAGGGGCCTGAAGGTTGAGAGAATATCACACCTCTTAAGAATCCGAGCAATCTTTTCAGTGGTTCCTTGGGCATAGGGAAGATGAACACCTAGTCGGCGCTCCTTTGGTTCTTTCTTCATTAATACATTTTTGGAGGCTTTAAGAAAAGCCTTATGACCTAGGCACCTACTATATCCATTCTCCATAAATACATCAAGGAGATGGGATCTCTCCTTATCAAAGCTCTCATTGTCAGAGATCCTAAGGGCACAAGTAGCAAGGGTGTTAAGAACACCCATCTTCTGAGTAGGTAAATGATAGGAATTGGCATGAAGATACTGCTTAGTATGTGTTTTCTTCTGGAACATAAAGTGGGAGAGAGAGCCATCCTTATTCTTAGATATAATAATATCCAGGAAAGGGAGGCAACCATTTACCTCTTTTTCCATGGTGAACTTAATGGTAGAAGACTGATTGTTGAGGTGATTGAAGAGATCCCATCTCCTTGGGATCTCTCTCAATAGGTTAGGCCTTCTTTCAATATCAATAGCTTCCCTGAATTTACGATGATGGAACTGAGCAACTTTGGCAACAACCTTGGCCTCCTCTATACAAACCTAATGCTTGGTCTTTTCCACATGTTTTGCTAACGCTGAAGACTTGGTTCTCCCATGTCTTAGGTCAGCCACATGTTCGCTGATCCTCTGATGGATGGAGCACCCTGTTTCCCCAATATAGGGGGTCCCACAAGAACAAGGGATCAAGTAGACACCCTTCATGTCCTTAGGGTTAACGGGATCTTTCACCGATTAGAGGGAATTATGAATGGTATTGAGGGGCCTAAAGGTTGAGGGAATATCATACCTCTTAAGGATCCGAGCAATCTTGTCCGTGCTTCCTTGGACATAGGGAAGATGGACACCTAGTCAGTGCTCCTTTGGTTCTTTCTTCATTAACACATTTTTAGAGGCTTTAAGGAAAGCCTTCTGACCTAGGTGCCTACTATATCCATTCTCCACAAAGACATCAAGGAGATGGTATCTCTCCAATCCCATCTTTAATTTTAGAGAGGCACAACCTATCCTAGGAGACTAATGCCCATTTTATTTCCCTTGAGGCTCCTCCCCATAAAAATGAACATTGGAGAGAAAAAATTAGATTTAGCACACATCTTGGAGTTGATAATGTTGAGAAGCAATATATTGGGAGGGATTGTAAAATTGATTCAAGAAAAACAAATCCACCGGCTATATTCAAAGAGCGAAAAGTCCAACTATCAATTATGTTTGTTCTTTTTTAATTAAATCCAACCATACCATAGAGAGGAGAAAATTGGAGGTGAGGGGAACTCCTAGATATTGGGATGGAAGAGTGCATTTCTGAAAGCCAAGAATCCTGGTTATACATCCTTGTATAGGTAGAGGGGTGGTTAAGAATAAAATATTGGATTTGAGAACATTAAATTTTGTACCTAGAAGCCATGAATTCTACCAACACTTCTTGACAAGACTAACGTCTTTTATGAGAAGTGGGTTACACCAAGCCAAAAGGATAAATTCCTTTGATTTTCCTATCTACAACTTTCTTTTTCATAAACTGACCCAACCTTTCTTCCACAATAACAAAGATGAAAGTTAAGAGGATCACCTTGTCTAATACTTACAACAGGGATTGGAAGTATTAAAAGGGGAACCATTTACCAAAATTGAAAAGAACACAGTTGAGATCAATGAGAGGATCTAGATGGTCCATGCATTGGGGCATCCAAAAGCCTAAATAATTCCATGAATATACAATCATACCTATGAAGAATAAACCATAATTGGAATATAAGGTGGCACAAATGATGAATATGGATCACAGGATGAAAGGGAACAATCATTGAATTAAGCTCACAATCTAAGGTATTTTCATCAAATTTGACATCTCTTCTAAACATTATTTCATTGGAGTAAGGTTGAAGAAGTATTTAACCTTTTATATCTTCAAAATATCCAACAAAAATACAATTCTCACTTTTAAGATGCAAAAGTTTTATTTTTTCATCAGGAGTGTGAGCCCATACAACACTATAAAATATATAGAAGTAACTTATATATAGCTTAATGTTAGTCCATGCTTCTTCTGATGTTATATCTTTAGTGCATTGGCGAAAATGTGATTTGCTATTTAATTTTCAAAGTGTAATCATTCCACCCAATACTGAAGACTTAATAGCCATTTCCTTTAATTAATTATGATTCTTTCTTTCAACAACATTATTTTGTTGTGGTGTATAAGGAATAGTATGTGGCATTTAAATTATGTATCTAGTGCAACAAGTTGAGAATTTGTTGTTGACATGTTCATCTTCATAATTTGTTCTTAATATTTCCGGTTGATGTCTAGATTGGTTTTCTACAAGGGCCTTGTAGGCCAATAAGAAGCTAAAAGATTCAATTTTAGAACTTTTAAGAAGTAAAATCAAGTGCGTCTGGAGAAGTTATCAATTTAAGAAGTACTTGAACCTAGAGAAAGAAGGAGAAGAAACTAGACAACCCAAATCACTATGAACAAGTTGCAAGGGACTGAGGCGTGGCAAGAGGCATACTTATAAAAATTGCCATGATGATGTTTGCTAAGAACACAATTGACATGAACAATTTCTTTGCGAGAAATGAGAGGAAGACCAATAACCATATTTTGATTACATAGTTGCTACAATGAGTGGTAGTTTAGTTGATCAAATTAATCATGCTATTTTTTTCTCAATTTATCGCTGCCAACAATAAAAACCAAGGGAAAAGGTAATGACCCAAAGTTGTCAAACGTGTCCAACCTGGTAATATCATCAACTATTCCAGTGGCGAGGCCATGCTTAGGATATTTTAAATCCTATTATAATTCAGTGAGATGAAAATTATACTGTTTTACCTTCACTTGAATGAGTGATCTAATATACTAATAGAACGTTGTAGGAAAGACTTGGAACACATAATGTATCATTGAAATGACCATTATCTACTTAAACTATTACAGATCCTATAACACTAAGATATTATTCATCATCAACAAATATTTGTTTGGTGTTACAATCATTAAGAGAAAAAAGTGGATTTATCCTTAGCCATATGATAAGATACTCTAGAATCAATAAATCACTCATTAGAAGAAGAAGTAGAATCATCATAGTAGCAGACATACTGGAGAAGCCATAAAATGATGATTCTCTACATGAATGCTGCAACTACCATGGGATTCCATCTGGACCATCAATGTAGTCATCATTTCATGGTTATTCCAATAAGCTTGCTACTGTGATGATTCTCTATAGAGCACTACAACAACCATGACATTCCTTCTAGGTTCGACACATCAAGTGTATCAATGCATCCATGCTAGTATGGTTGAGATCAATGCCAAAACTCTTGCCAATAGTTAGGTAATGCCAAATTACCAACACATATCCCCAACATGATTGTTGACATCAATTCCAACACACTTGTAGATATATTTACTAATCCATTAGACATCTAGATAATATTAACTGTCTAACAATATCCCCCTTGGCATTGATGCAAACATATCATCCTTATCTTCACTTTGATGGCCACTCAACATGCTGCTTCCAAAGAATGAGCCACCAATGAAATTATTTCTTTTGTACAAGCCATCACAACTTCTCCACAAATTCTCTCCCCCTTTGTTGGACAATTGCCATTGTTTGGATGACTAGTGGCTTAGTAAAGATATCTGCAAGTGCGTTGACATTGATGTCGATAATCTTGGTAGGGAGATGTGTTGGGCAGTTGGAATTGGCTAACTATTGGCATTTATGTCAACAAAACTAGCATGGATGCATTGATATGCTTGATATGTCAAGCCTGAGAGGAATCCCGTGATTGTTGGAGTGCTCTATATAGAATCATCATAGTAGTAGGCTTATTGGAAAATCCATGAAATGATGACTAGAGTGATGGTACAGATGGAATCCGATTGTAGTTTTAGGTTTCATGTATAGAATCATCATAGTAGTAGGCTTACTAGAGAAGACATAAAATTATGACTATGGTGGTTGGGAGTTCAAGATTCCAGGCACAAGAAAAAGAGTCAAGGAGAAAAAGAGTCACATATATTTTGAAGCCATTTTATAGGCATAATATGAGCTCAAAGCCAACATCATACCCCATTTAGTGGAAATTTCTCTGATATAGATTTCTAATGGTGTGTAGAAGTCTGAAAATGGCCTCCTAGATCAAAATTTATGGTCCTTCAAAGTTCAAGGACTTGAAGTCCTAAGTAAGATGAATATCGGAGGTCGGGGCACATCAGGACCCGATATGAACCTTGGAGAGGTCATATTAGGATATCAAAAGCCAGGGACCATCGAAACATTATGGTGGGATATATTAGAGGACAGTAGAGCAGAAGGAAGAATATTGGAGGTCGGAGCATATCAGGACCATATATCGGATCCTTGGAGACTAGAATATTGGAGCAGGCTAGATCAGAGAAAATAGGGACATTAGAGCATGTCACATTGGAATATCGAAGGTCATCGTAATATAAGAGGTCTGGGATATCATAATATCAAAACTTATTAATAATTGTATTTTAAGAAGTTACAAAATCCAATGCTGATGATATTGTTAAAGCATTAAGGAATGCCGAGCAAATTAACAAAGGGTTTGATGCAAAACCAAGACTAATAAGGACTTGGCTTGTGACATCATCATGACAAGACAACACGGTGGACACGTGGCATCCTGTTTTAGTATTTTCAGTGGCCTAATGGGACAAATCTTGACGCGTTTCACCTCTTAAGATTCACACGTGTGGAAGTGACATTAGCATATCAGATGATGAGGACATCATAAATCTTGTGCAAATGGACTTGGCAAAAGTTACGATATATAAGGGCTCCGATATTATCTAGCACATGGTCATGTGGAGACCCAAAGAACCAAAGGCGTAGAGCGAGAATAGCACCTAAGTGCCATGGAGTATATCAGAGGATGGAAATATTATAACTCTTGTGTAAATTCATATTTAAAAGACTATGATGCCTAGGGATCTTTGATGTATGTGTTAGTGTTTAGTTAGGAGGTTAAAAGAACCAAGGGTGAAGAGCTACAGGGAGATAAGCCCTCGACAAGAGTTTGAAGGCTTTGCACCTGTGTGCTACACTCACGGTCACTTGAAGAAGTCCTATGACGTAAAAAGTGATGAGGGCTAAGTAGAAGGAGCCAAGACACAATTGAAACTTTGCATCAGTTACATTATAAAGGGATCCGATATAACTCTAAGCCGATAGTCACTGATCTCAGTCCTATGAGAAAGAAAATGCCAAAGGATCTAAGTGCCAAGAGGCTAAGGGTATCAAAACTAAGTGATATCATAATGTTCCTCTTGTATGAGTTATGATATGTTGCGACTCTGATATAATAGTACGGAGGTGTATGGAAAATGTATGATTCGACAATTAGGACCATGATCATGTAGAGGAGTTGGTAGTAGGAGTAGTAGTGACTATCAAAGATCACTGGGTCAAGGTGACAAGGACCATGATTTACAGAAAAGAGTGTTTGGTCTGCCTTGAGGTCAGACAAGCCATATTTTTACTTTGATGTAGGCCTCAGTGAGTTAAATGGATGAATGGGTTAGAATCCCAAGAAAAAATGTATATTAGAGCAGTTGGTTTATGAAGTCAAATGGAGCTGCAGAAAGCGCTGAGACAAGGTAATGTGGAAAATGGTCCACAGAGAAGCTATGCCGAATGGTATAACCAAGCTATGTGAAACCATGAATAAGTATGGAGAGCCTCTGAAGTGATAGGAGATTTGTATAAATAAACGACAATGCGTGGTTGGAGTGTGCACATGGACTGAGAATCAATTTCGTATGGAGAAATAGTTAGGTTCCCATTCTCATTGTTAATGTAGGTAGCAGAGACCAATTCAGATGCAATAGAAGTATGGAAAATCCATGGTGAAGTTCACTCAAGAATTATGGACACATGACAAGAGTATCATTATCGATCAATGAGCATCAGAGGAACAAAATAGAGAAGCCTAGTTCAACAAAGAGAGGGAGGGGTACAACATTGTAGAGAGAGACGTGTTGAGAGCTATTTGTTGTGACTGTGCTATTATGCGTGAGGCGAAGTGAACCTGTTTTTTTGTGAAAGGCTGAGACTTCTTAAGAAGAATTAAGAAACCCTAAGAGAATCAATGTTGCGGGGAGAAAGACCAAAAATTCCTATGCTATGTGAAGGAGGCTGAGAGTTGACTGTATGTAGTTGAAGAGCAGAGTGCAGAGATGACTGCATGGCCTGTGTGTGTTAGAGAGTGAAACATCTAGTTGTTGTAGATTGTGTTGAGGGCCAAGAAAAATAGAGTGTTGCAAGGAGCCGTGATGATTGACTGTTATTGAGTAGATAGGTGGGATGTTTCGAAATGAGTAGAGTGAGCAGGGTTGTGAAGAGAACATAGCTGATACTAGGCAGAGTGGATGCCAAATATAGAGAACATTGATTTCCCTATTGAGTGCAGGTTGGAGCTTGCATACAAGAAGTTGGTGCTTCCATCTATAGTGGGTGCTTGGGATTTCTTAGGGGTTGGTTCCTCCCGCAAGTTTGTGCTTGCATAAATCCAAGGAGCTACAAGTTGGTGCTTCCTACTATTAGGTGCTAGCAAACAATCAAAGGGAGTTGGTGTTTCCTGTGAGTGGTGGCTCACAAAATAGATTGATGTAATAGATTATGTGCTCTTATTTTACATGAATAACAACAAAAATCTTTGGTGGTTTTTTCCTGAAAGGATTTTCACGTAAAACCCCGTGCCTCATATGTATGATGCTCATGGTGTGTACTTTTATGTTGTTTTCATATTGCTTCCATATGATATGTTACCATTAATCATATGGATGGTTTCCAAGTTTGAATAAGAAAAGGAAATTGACATAAAGAGTTAAAAATTATCCTCAATATTGATTCACCCCCCTCTTAGTATTAACATTGTTTCCAACAAATGGTATTAGAGCGAGGTTCCTTCTGGAATAGCTTAACTGCTAGAAGGTAGATCAAAGGGAAACAATAGCTAAAAAATCTTGGCTTACATTTGAAGGAGTTCCATTCTTAAGTGAATCAAAGTATGTATTGTGTAAATTTAGAATGGAAGCCTATTTAATGGCCTTGGATGTTGATGTATGGTGCTCCGTATTGAATGGAGAAAAGAGTGAGTAGAATGAAGAAGCCGAGGAGGTCATCCTGAGAGGGATGTCTAAGCCAAATTTTGATAAAGTAAGGAGACAACAAGGGAAATGTTGGACAGACTGCAATGTCTATATGGAGGAAATAACTATGTGTCCGAAGAAGAGACTGAGGAGTGTTGCTGCTCTAGCAGTGAATCAAAACATGCAGAAGTTTATGCTCATCACACTCACATTGAGGATGCAGAAGACTCAGAATGAATATCATGTTGCTTAGAAGATAAGCTATTGTTGTGTGATAAATGCATAGAGATAGGTCATTCATTATCTATATGTACATGTGAATCACTTGAAGATAAAGATAACCATGCATCTAGTAGTTGTAATGAAGATATACCTATTTTAGTAGAAATAGAAAATGAGCAATCCTCTGAAGGAGAAGAGAGTATATACCATGAAGAGAATAGGGGTATCACTAAAATTGATGGATATGGAATATCACCTAGACCCATGGAAGACTCCATGGACAAGAGATGGTTCTTGATCTCTGTGGTGACTCAAATAGCACCTCTAATAGTGAAGAAAAGGATCTAGATGAAAGGATTTTTCTAGAAAGAAGTTGATCTATGCTCTAAAGGAGATTGAGGACCTATTAGAAGAAAATATCAAGAAATAAGAGCAACCAAAAATTAATGAGCTTGAGAATGAAAGGTTGAGAAAAACATTAGTTGATCTCAATTCTCAACAAGAAGAGGATAGCCGAGTGAATGAGAAGTTAACCAATCATTCTAATGATAAATATGCTTAGTGTGTGAGACTAAAAAATGAAATAGTCGCATTGAGACATGGCTTAGAAAAGTCAAATATAGAGTTGTCTCAATACCAGAAGCTTGAGGGGAGCACAAAGGACTTGGATGTGATACTTGTTAAGAAGAGATCCCCTCTCATGAAGGTTGGGTTGGGCTTCAAAGAAGAAACAAGTTCCACAAAGGCAAAGGATAAAGGGTCAACTTCCCAAGTCAAGGGAGGCTAATGTTCTGTTAAAGCCTTGAAAATCATTGCATCAACATCAGGGAAAACCACCTAGTCCGGACCCTAAAGGTAGCTCCTTTTCTGTTTGGTGTGGTGACTCTGACTGGATATAATGGGACCAGTTTCCCAATGATTTGTAAATATGATGGATAAGTGGTTGATTTTCTATTATCTAATGATAATGATGGATGATTTATTCTAAAATGCAAAATTATAAACAACTAATCTATCCCGAGAAATTTCCACTTTAGTGCAACTTTTGATGATCTTTATCTACAAATAGGCATATAGATGACTCCATTGATAAATAAAGACATTCATTCATATGATAATTACTTTTTTCAAGCAGTTGAACAAAGTAATAATTAAAACATTATTACAATATTCTTCATATATCATTGACATAAATACGATTGGAAGAATAACATACATATATCAAATGATAGCAAGATTGAATAAACACTGATTCATATAAAAGAACAGAGCAAAGACATAGATAATAGTACCATATGTAATTCAAATCCCTTTCGATATCAATCACATTCAGATCCCATCTTCCAACTTAGAAATACTCTCACAAAAAGCAATAGTGCATATCTCATCAAAGTATTCTTTATTAAAATTTAGAATATAGGCCCAGTATTCATGAAAATATATATCGAAAGCATAATAGTGTGACTCCCGATCCATGTTTTATAACTAAATTGAGGACCCTTTCTAAAGACATGAAAGGGTTTATAAATACTATCTAAGCTAACTGATTATGACAATAAAAATGCTATGATATGGTATAACCAAATCATGAAAATCTCCTTGAAATAGGCACGCTTGCAGTCGGTAGAATGATTCACTGTTTCAGCCGATCATCCTTTGGTTTGAGCTGGCATATAGAAAGCATTGGTTGCAATTCTGGAGGGTGAATCAAACGTGAATGCAGTTGGGCTGAATACGTAACATCATGAATTTCAAGAATCATGTAACCGATTGCATCGGTTAAAAATTTCAGTGCTGCTTTTTGACTGTGTGGTTTAACCAGGAAGAACCAAAAGGTGTCCCAAGTTAAACTTTGGATGCTTGCGATTAATCTTTCCTTCTTTTCTAAATTCTACTTGCATGACTGCTCCAATGCTTTAGCTGATGTCAGTTTACCTAGAGTGCACTCTAAAATCAAATTAGACAGATAAAGAGTATCATTAATTAATTCAATCAAATTACTAGTTATTGATATACATCTTGAAGTTTCCCTTTCTGCTTTCATCAATTGGGATTACCATTCTAGGAAAAGAATTTTCTTGTGCGATTCTAGAATTCTAGGCAGATTTGCAGCTTCCCTTCATTGGTTTCTTTCCAGGCAGGAAAGTTTGTTAATATCTCACCGGTCTGTTCCAAATTCTACCTTGTTTCAACTGATTTGTCAATCATTGAAGAAGAAATCTCATGGAGGGGCTCAACAAGAGAAATATTATGACATAGTAAATTTAACTGTTTAATCAATGCCTTATTGATCTGGAGAGCTTCGGATCTGAACTCTGCTGGTTGAGGAAGAATTTTGAACTTTTCTATTTGTTGAGTCAGTTGAGCGAATTGCTCATCTTTTGTTTTGTTCAATTACTCATTCATTGTCTTTAGCTTGGCCAATGCTAAGGATAATTCTTTTTGTTTTTGTACTGCACTTTGGTCTATCCTTTGCTTCTCCTTGAGCAATTGCTCATATAGCTAGTTATTTGATTGTTGTTGCACTGCTAACTATTGTTCGAATTGCTCTATTCTCTATTGCTTTTCGAATACCGGTGCTTCTAGTGAAACAATTGTTTGATCTTTTTTCTTTGAGTAAATTGCTAACTTCTGATGCTTTATCCATAGTAGCTTTTGAGTATTCCCTGACATATTGAGAGAGTTTTGTAAGGTCTTTGGAAGGATTAATTTCTTCTCTCCATACCACATTAGCCATTTCTGTTTGTGCAGGTAAAAGAGAGGATTGATCAAAATTTCTCTTTTTCCTTTGTCTTTTTACTACAACCTTATGTTTGGGGCTATAAAAGACATATAAAGGTGGTATTTATTCTACATGTAGGATGATTTCATTAGATGGATTTTCTAGAATTATCTCCATATCTTTATAAATGATGGGTGGGCTGCTGGTTCCTTCAGTTGGAATCATACTAGTTGATGTTTTGTGACCAGTTGTCACTTCAGGCATGCTGAATCCCTGTAAGGTCTCAGTATTGCTTATAATGTAATCAAACTGTTGCCATTCTTGAAGAAGCTTGTGATTAGTTTGAGTATCTATATCCATGAGTTGGCTATCCTTTCCCTGTTCTTGTTTCTGGTCTCATTCCTATTCGAAGATCTTTTCCACATTGGAAAAATTTTCAGTAACTATTTGTTCAACCTAACCGGATGACTAGGCTTTAGGATTTGTGACTAACAGGTCTAAAGGTAGAGTTTGCAACCTCTGCTCTCTAAGCCTATTAAACACTTCTAATCCTTCATCTTGATATTTGATTCTAGCCAATGATTTAACTTGAAATAAAGATTGGGAAGAGGAAAATAGATCATCAAAGTCATCCTTTTCATGATTAAATTTTGCAAGTTTGGCTTGTTCAAGAACAATATAGGCAACGTTTCTTAGATCATATTGCCTATTGGGGATTGTTGCAAGATTCAAAATTTGTGTTTTTTCTGCCTCCTTTTCTGCATGTTTGTAATCATGAAGAGTGAAAACATCGCATCTTAAAGGGAATGTAGGCCATGCCTGTTTCTTGGAATTTCTAAGGGTTTTGGATGTCCCTTCTACTGTTATTTGATAGGCTAATTCCCGAGCTAATAATTTATCGGGCACATATAGTGGAAGGACATGAGGTTTTCTAAGGTTACCAAAAAGCCTTATATAAGTGAATTTTTCTTCCCCAAACCAACCGCCTACTGCTGTCAAATCTGTTTCTGCTTCCCGGGATATCTTTGGAGTAGACTTATAAAAAATAGAGTAATAAATAGGCACAATAAAACCATTGCAGATTTTGTACAAATGGTTTTTGTAATTAGCCTTCCATAACTGATCATGATAGATATGGATTGGTTTAGGGTCTTTGGGGTCCATCTCCACTCGAGCAATGGAAATTCAGAATTGAAACAAACAGTGTCCATAATGTAAGTATTGTAGTAGAATGGGAGAATGGTCCTAGTAGTTTGATATGCATTTGCTCTATATTCTAGGATTGCTGTGGCTAATTTGTCAGATAAAATATTGGCCCAATCCATTACATAGCCATTGATTTTCGCCTCCATTAAAGGGGCCATTTCTATAGTGAACATAGCAGAGTCATGTATTCCCCACATTCTACACATCATAGCTCCGACATAACAGTAAGGAGAAGCCAATGAGTCCACAAAGTACTTACCCGATGATTTGTGCTTGTGCTTCTCGGGAAAATGTCTCCATTGCTTAATCGGGTCTGATTCTGACTCATTTTATTTTGCAAATGCTTCAAGAAAGCCTTTGTTGTACCGCTTTTCAGGCTCAACTAAGTGATACATCTTCCTTAGATTATCTGGCTGAAATGAGTCAAATATCCTCCCGTGAGTTGTTCAAAAGGTTCTGTTTTTAACTAGAATTTTTTCCACTACCCATCTCACGACATCAGTATATGGGAGGACTTTAGCCCGGGCAACTATTCTGTGAAGAAAGGAGCATGCCAAATCTTTAAGAGTTCCTTCAGACTTATCAGTTGAATCAGCGGTGGCATCTTCTGATAGTTCTTCTGGCTCTTCAATTTCAATTAGATTATAGATACCTTCCCAGCTAGTATTTCCTAGTCTGAGACATGTCGTGTCTAATATTAATCCCCTTTTACTTTGTTTGGGATCTTTGGCTGGCTGAGCTACTGCTACAGGAGTTGCTGCTATGGATATCTTTCACTTCCTTCCCATTTTGCTTCAGATTTCTGTTCTTAGTAGAATTCTACATAAGCAATTGCAAAACCGTGTGTTATGAAACCAGCTCAAGAAAAGATAGAAAAGATAGATCAACGCCTTAGAATTTAGCCTCTTCGAGGGGGAAACCTCCTTTACATTACATAAATGAACAATTCCTGGATGATACAAATGAAAAGACCTCCTT
>APFE030050975.1:26609-79067 GCA_000404065.3 Pinus taeda
CTTATGACCTTTAGTGCATTTACTATCACAATTGTAACAAAGCCCTTTTTCTCTTTTTTCTTCCAATTGTTGTGGTGTAACCCTTGTAGGTTGTGGAAGGCTAGGAGAAACAACACTTACATCTTTATAGTTGTGAGGCGTATGCTTCCTGGTTTCCATAATTTTTCTTTCCACTATGTCACAAATCCATTTTACTCTTTCCAATTGTTGTGGTGTTGCTCTAAAGAAGGTGTTTCTATTTGTGTCCTCATAATGTGATATCATTTCCTCCGTGAAAATTGACCACGTAACAAGTTGTTTACGAGAAAAAAACCATTCATACCATAAAAATTGATCCGGTTCTAAATATGAAGATGCAATACATACCTTTTGTAATAGTGGTACACCAAGTAGATCAAAATATTTCTCCATCTAAAGTATCCAATTTACCGGATCCTTGCCATCAAACTTCCTCATCTTGCTTTTTCTTGATTTTAGGAGCTCGATCTTGAAACGACTGTCACTCTGTACCTTCAGATCTTTAAGCTATGAAATTATGACCTTTAGTAGCCCTCTACGTCCTCTTTCCAATGCCACCAGTCTGATCCAAATTGGATTCTCCAAGAAAACGTTATGCACAATCTCCCAAGATGACCAGATTATAGACTAGTTCAGTAGAGCGAACTTGTACGACGTTCCACGAGTCACTTTTTCGACCTCTGGCTCTGAAAAATATATATAAGAAACAATAGTCCGTCCTCTTTCTGAACCTTTTTACGAAATTTCAATCCAATGAGCAGAGAAAAAGTTATGACAATTTTCCCCAGGTCACCTGTTTGGAATGTAATTCAGGAGTCTGCAAAAAGACCAACTTCCTCAGATCATATCTCCGCAAATATAGCGCAAAATGCTCTAAAATTTGGACCCGAGATTTAGTGCGATGTCTTCGCAAATGGGTGTTTTTTTCAACTTCTGAAACATCGTAGAAAAAAGTTATAGCAAAAATGCCATGATGACCTGTTTGGAGCAGCGAAACCCTAGAATCGAAGACTCTGATACCAAATGTTATGAAACCAGCTCAAGAAAAAGAAAAGATACATCAACACCTTAGAATTCAGCTTCTTCAAGGGGGAAACCTCCTTTATATTACATAAATGAACAATTCTTGGATGATACAAATGAAAAGACCTCCTTTCTATATATAGGAGTCTAAGGGGTCATAACATAATCAGAGCCGACATAACAATAATAATGTAAGGGCACATAATAATAATAGTGGGCTTCTATGGGGCACAATAGTAACAATATGGGCACTACATGGGTACATCAATATAATAAGTGGGTTGTACTAATAACAATAAGGGGTTACACTAGCAGTATAGGGGCCTAACACCGTGATACAGTGAAATACTATAACAGACCAATATGATAATGAAAAAGGAGTTATGTCGATCAACAGGTGGTAATGGAATATAATTAAAGGTTCCCGTAGATGAAATCTAAAGAAAATATATACCCTTAACTCCTTCATTGAATAGCTGTTTAACCTATCAATCATAGTAAAGACGGTTTTAAATGCCCATCATGTTGCTTATATGCCGAATGATTAATTGAAGCATGCCTTAGATTTGTTTGATGGATGATCATTGATAAATCTCAAATCGGCGATCGCGAATATCAAGGGAAAGGATTTAACACTTGCTTTGAATATCTCTGATCTCGGAATAAGTGATATAGTGCATGCAATCTAATTTAAATATATCCTTGAGATGTGTGCCTAATAAATATATCAAAATCGGGAATGGAGTCGGGCTTTATGGTTCTATCAATGTGATTTCACCAATTGCTGAATGCGATATGTTTTATCACATCAGAGGATTTGAGCCTACCTTCAATTATGTGTTGTCTTGTTGTTATCGCCAATTTTCCGATTACGATATGCTTTATTGCATCAGAGGAATTAAGGGGCTCCATTATATTGTGCTAGGCATTTGGCTTTTCCAATATCCGATTGCGATTACCTTTTCAGATCAAAGTGAATGGGTAATGTTTATTGTGGCTTTGTGTATGTTTCCTTTGTTATTGTGATATGCGATATTCCAATCGATTTATTGTAATAACGAAGAGTTTCATAATATTTTTTAAAGTCACTCTTTTTATTTTTATTCAAAAAAAAGCTTGCCAAATGATTGATTTACCTTAAGCCTTTTAATAAGGGTTTTTCTTATGATGGGTTAATACCAATTTTATTTATGAACACACAAATCTTATTAAGGGACCCATTTCTTCTTTAAATTTTTTGTAATTATTTTTTAAGAAATGGGGGGTTGTTGATTAGCACAACAATTGGTGATTCACTGGGAGAAATAGTTATCTCTGAGAAAGTAAAAGAATACTTTAAATTTCTTAATCTGAAAACCTTAATTGATAGAGAAAATCTAATATAACTAGATAATCATAGATTCTGAAAGTAATGATAACTATTTTTGCTATTTCCTTCTTTTATTAAAATTAAATACATTCTAAGCTTTAAATAAATCTTAATTGGTTGATAATGATAAAACAAAATACTTTTCCAACTTAGCTTTTATAATGACTCCTTTGTCATAGGTAGAGCCTCTACTACCAACAAATGTCAATAGTTTCGTTAGGGTTACATTTTAACCATTTGATCATTCATTATTCCATCCATTTCAGAGTATAATTAAAAAGAATGAATCTAAAAGATACTTTCCATATTTTTGTATTGCATTTTCCTTTTTCCTTATTTTGTAAGATAAAAAGCCATTGTCGTAGTTTGGTGGCGAGCTGTTGACAATGCCATTCACTGGTTGTAATTTAACTGAACAAGTTGGCTCGTGATGAGACCCCTTGTCTTATAATTATAAGCCATTACCCTGTTTTCGTAAGCAATGTTGGTAATGTCAGTTGAACTATTCCCCTATGATCATGGTAAGTAGGCTTGTAATAAGACCTCTTATCTTTTATATCAAATATATTTTAGAATTACACTCTAAGTAATTATAAACTTTGATGGATGGGATGAACAATTTTCTTCTTAAGAGAATATGGATGATAGGGTAAGAGTTGAAGATGCTAAGATTGAATTAGTCTCTACTTTGTATTGATAATTGTTTTTAGGCTTCTAAAACTTTAAAATGATTTATAGTATTTCTAAGTTTTGAGAAGATTTCACAAAAATAAAATGGGGTTTTTAGAATCTAATTATACCTAATTTCCTAGAATTTTCTTTTTCCTTTGAGGCTTCCATTTCTTAAAATTAAATATTAAAATTATTTTCTTTTGAGTAACTTTTTCAATAGTGCAAAGACCAATGGAAGGATTTTCACAACTTTATTTGCTAGGATTTTAAATAAACTAATTTATTCACACACATCTTGCTGAAAATAGAATATTTACAAAGGGAGAAGGGGTTACCTCCTCAATTGAAGAATTTTTTCAGAATAAGGCCATTGACCGGAAGAGAATCTCTCTTTCTTGATAGATCTTGCAATATGAATGTAGAAGGGCCTATCTTCTTGCTGATTTGGAATGGTCCAAGCCACATTTTCTGGAACTTACTGTGTTTTCTTTTATCCTCATAGGCTTTGTCCCACTTCAAAACTAGATCGCCAACTTGTAAATGTTTTGAGCCAGTTGAAGTTGCATTGAAATATGACTTAATAATATGCTGATGTTTTGCATGTATAATTCAGGCCTTTTCCCTTTCTTCTTCTAGTTTCAAGATCTAATCATGTCTTAATTGAATAGAAGATGAGGGACATTCTTCAATAAATTTCACTAAAGCTAGTGATGGAAGTACTAAGTTTGCCGGTATGACAGCTTCCTTTCCATGCACTAGATTAAATGGAGAAGTGCCTATGGAGGCATTTTGTGTTATTTGGTCATCCCATAGTGCAAATATCAAAGATGTATGCCATTTTTTATGATTCTGTTTGATAGTTCTCTTAATGATTTTGATAAGATTTTTATTGGTGGATTCTACTAAACCGTTACCCTGAGGGTAGTAGTTTGCATAACATTTCAATTTAAATCCCCTTTTGATAGAAAACTCAAATATAGAATTTTCCAGAGAAGTAAGATGCATTATAAAAAATAAGAGCGTTTGGGACACCAAACTTGGTAATGATGAACTGATCTATGAATTCAATGATTGAGTCAAAGTTTGTTGTCTTCAAAGGAATTTCTTCAACCCACTTAGTAAAGTAATCAGTGGCTGTAAGAATATACCTATGTTGTTTGGACAAATGTGGCATGATTTCTCCAATGATATCCAGTCCCCATTGTTCAAAAGGTTGTTCAATGTTGACTGGTTACAAAGGGAAAGCTGGCTTCCTTTATCTTCCACTAGTAGTTTGACAACTTTGGCATTTCCCTACATATTCATGAGTATCTCTGAACAAGGTAGGCCTGTAATACCCATCATGAATGATTTTGTGGGCTGTTGTATCAGCTCCAAAATTTCCTCCTGTTGGTCCATCATGTAGCTCTTGCAAGACCTTTTGCACTTCAGGTTTTTCTAAGCATCTTAACAAAATTGAATTATAATTTCGTCTAAACAATACATCATCTATAATTATGATTTTTTTTGCTTTCAGTCGTATGGTACATTTGTTTTTACAAGAAATATTAGAAGAAGCATATCCATTTTTCAAATAGAAAATCAGATCTACGTATTAGGATTCAGTATTAGTGGTACTTATCTGATTGATTTCTTTAGTATCTTTTGTACCTTCAGGTTCCTGAATATTAGAAGCTCCTGCTAACAACCTGCAAAAACCTTGGCCTTTGACAATCTTTGCTAGTTTGATTTCCAAGTCATATTCTTGTAATGCTGTGACCCAATTTGCTCTCTTTTCTCCTAATTCCCTTTGAACTAGTAACTGTCTTACTGCTGAAAAAGGGGCTATAACTTTTGTGTGAGCTTTTAAGAGAAAGGGTCTATAGTGCTTGATGGCTTTGTATATAGAAAAGGCTTGTTTTTCAAATTTCGAGTAATTAAGTTCATCACCTTGAAGATTTGAACTATAAAATGAGATTGGTGCTTCCAAGTTTTGATCGTTAATTTGCGTTAGCACTGCTGCGTAAGATGAATTAGATGCAAGAGTATATAACATGAAATGATCTGAAAAATTAGGAGTGCTTAAAGCAGGGGCATTTATGATTGATTGCTTGATGGAATAAAATGTTTCTTTTTCTACAGGCCCCCATTTAAACATTGAATTTTTCTTAATCATGGTTTGTAATGGTAAAACAATCTGTGAAAAATCCAAATATTTTTACAAAGTTAATTTGACCTAAAAATGATTGCATGGATTTTTTATTATGAGGGAATGGAATGTCAGAAATCTCTTTGATTCTTTCTGGATCAATATAAATACCATCCTTTGAAACAATGAAGCCCAAGAGCTTAGCTTGATCAAGAGCAAAAGAGGACTTCTTTGGATTGAGCGAGATACCATACCTTTTGTACTGTTCAAAGATTTGTTTTAGCTCATGCAAATGGTTTGATCTTTTCTTAGAGAACACAGTAATATCATCTAAATAGGCAACTACTAATTTATTGATTAGTCCTTTGAATGCTATGTCTATTGCTCTTTGGAACGTAGCTCCAGCATTGATTAATCCGAAAGGCATATTTTGGTAGGCATAAGTTCCACACTTGGTTCTAAAAGTAGTCTTGAGTCTGTCATCAGGGTGTACCAAAATTTGGTTATACCCTGAAAAGCCATCTAAGAAGGACATCAGTTCAGAACTTGCTATTGAATGTAGTGTTTGCTCCATGGTAGGTAAAGGGAAGTTATATTTTTTACTTGCTTTGTTAATATTTCTGAAATTTATACAAATTCTAATGTCACCCATTTTCTTCCATACTGGCACCATATTGGACACCTAGTTTGAATGTCTAATAGGAAAAATTATCTTAGCTTTTAAGAGTTCGTTTAATTCAACTTTTATTTGACTCTCTAAGTTAGGATGAATCTTCCTTAATTTCTGTTGTACTGGTTTTTTTTCAGAAAGCATTGGAATAATATGTTGTATGATAGATGTATCGTATGTTTTCAAATCATCATGTTTCTAAGCGAAGACATTTTTATATTTATGCAATAATCTAATGAATGCAATTCTTTCTTTTGAGGAAAGTCCTAATCCCAGATTAATGTTTTGTGGATTATCCTCATTACCAAGGTTTATCAATTCAAATCTCAAAGTAGAACTTTAGAGCTTTGAATTAGTAACCTGTTTAAACCTTTCTTTGATATCATAAAGATCTTCAAGCTTGACCACTGGTTTAGGTATTGAGTTCTCTTTAAGCTTTTACTTCATTTGAAGATCATGGTCATCTTCATCAATAATTTGATCATCATAGGACTTGTCAGAAGTTAAAAAATTTAAAATGTCTTCATCGTGATTGAATACTCGCCAGTTAGTGACATTATTAGGAATTGATGGTCTAAAAATTAACTCTTATGAGAATCTATATGGGCTATAATCTTCAGATGGAAGGAGTTTGGAAGAAAAATTAGCTAGTAAATCTGCTGCTGCATTCTGGGACCTAGGGATGGGAAAAATATTGAATATAAGGTCCTGTACCAAAGACTAATAGTGTTTAAGGTGACTGGAAAGGCAATGAATAGTATTTCCGACCTGTTTTATAACAATTTCTGAATCATCGAACACTTTCAAATATTGAACTTTAAGACCAATTGCTTTGTAAAGTCCTTGAATTAAGGCTTCATATTCAGCTGTATTGTTTGTGCATTCAGATTCCAACCTACATGATAACATGGTCTTTTCTCCCTCAGGACTAACTAGAATACATCCTGCTCCTGCACCTTCACTAGACTTAGATCCATCAAAATATAATGACCAAAACAAAGATTTATCTATAGTTATATTTACAGTTTTCTCGGCAATTTTAACACATCTTGATGTATCTATTTGTGAAAATTTTTCAATTTGAGATGTGAAATGATTAACTGAGAAGAGTGATGGTTGAGCAGTAAAATTGCCAAAGAATGATTTAGATGAGTAATTCCCCAAAATTTTGTTATTGAATGCTATTGGTTGATTTTCTTCTTCGAACTCAGTAACAATATGGGTTATGTGTTTCTCCCAATCAATCTTGATATGATTTGGCTTTCCTTTATAAGGCAACCACTTATGGGACCAATTGGTGGAAATATAACCATGAAGTTTCTCAGACCAGTCTCTACTCAAAATCAAACCATAAAATTCAGGTATATTAGTGATTCAAATATCAATTCTCTGAACCACTCTTGGATTAGCAGATAACCTAATAGTAATTGAGCTGATTTATCCTAAAACATGGACCTTTGTTCTATCCAATTGAACAATATGAATTGCTAACTTTTGGGGTTCAATGTTCAATTTGGAACAAATTGAAGCTGGCATTATATTTGAGGAAGCCCTTGAGTCAATCAAACAATTGTGTAGATTTCTATTATAGATCTCATAGGTTAAGAGGAACGGAGGGGTATGGGAATTCGATCTATCTCTAATTAAAATAGAATCAGTAGCTTCTACTCTACTAGGAGGTGGTTTACCTGTTTCATTAGTAGCTTTGGACAATACAACATTTGGAAGAGGAGAAGGAGGTACATCATCTAACTCCTTAAGCAACAATTTTTGTTGATGTTTGAGCTTATTAAGCTCAAACATAGTGATATTTGCGTTTGTTTTCTTCATGTCTTCAATAATGTTGTAGTCCATAGAATCTGTAACTACTAATGTTTTAGATGTTGGAGGTGGATTTGAAGCTGATGGTTGATTTTGAGAAGGTATAGCTGTGGATTTCTTTGTGGGAACTTTTTCCTTAGTAGTAGTACCTGTATTCCTTTTATTTTGAGTTATTTGAATAGGTTCAGGAGTACCCTTACTCCTAGTAGTTATAGGGAAAGCTTCCTGTTCATTTTCTGTATTATAATTAGGCAAAATAAAGTCCCACATCCCATGACATTCTACAGTTTCTTCTTCTTCTTCAGGTTCTTTAGATGATAAGACTGTTTCTTCTTCTTCTTCCTCTTCGGGATCTGAGTCTGCATTGCATATAACATTTGGTGGCTTTGATTCAGGTTTCTTGAAGTTTCTAAATGTTCTTCTGGTTGAAGTCTCAGCTACTTGTTTCTTGATTTCTACCATTTCGTTTGACATAGCCTTGAGGAACTTTTGGAGACCCTCCATATCATATGGATCTTTATCCATTTTCTTCTTTGAATCATCTTTGAAAGAGACTTTTTTGGATTTTCTATCTTCAAGAGCAGCCTTCTTTTCTAAAGCAATAATGTGTTTCTCTACAACAAGTGCCTCTTTCATGTTTTTTGCTAGAGTTGGTTTTGCAACCCTATCTACAAAGATAGTTATATTTGAAGGTAAATTTGTTATAGACCATTCGCTTCTGATTTGATCACTAGGTTTAGAGGCAGTTGGGATCTTATTCAAGAGTTTATTAAATCGTGAATTGAACTCTTTTATAGGATCTTTGGATTCTATCCTAAGATTCGAAAGATAATTGATTAATGTTGCTAGAGATCTGTCATCACCGTATTTAGTTAACTATTCTTGAAAAATGTTCCAACTAGTAATGATCCTGAGGGTAAGGAAAAATACCAAGACTTAGCTGATCCTTGCAAGGTATAAGGGAAAAGCATAACAACAAAATCTTCCTCTATAACTCCTTTAAAATTAACTACTAACATAAAATTATTGATGTGCTCATCGACTAGTATCCCTGCATCTAGATTAAATTTTGGCAACCATTTTTCAGGATGTGCTGGCAGTTGGTTTAATGGTGCATGCATGGTGACTGCACCAGGATTATTCCATGGATTCTGAGCCATTGTAGAACTAGTACTAGATGATAGTGCCGATGAAGTTCCATATGATTTGGGAGGAGTAGATATTGAAGTTTGAGGGGGTTGAGATGTTGAAGTTCCCGATCCCTGTTGAACAACAATTTGTAATGGAGGAGTGGATGGTTGACTTTGCAATGGAGAAGATGAAATGGAGGATGATGATGAGATAGTCTCACTATCAGATCCTTCAGTTGTTTTTATTACTATTTTCCTTTTAGGTAAAGGCAACTTAGTAGGCTCAATACCAAGCTTTCCACTCTGAAGTCTGGTGAGGGGGTGAGAAGGAACAAATTGCGAAGTCACGCTACCTTGAGATACCTCAGACTTCTGTGGTGAGATTGAGAAGCCTTGAAGTTTATGGATAAGAGACTGTACTTCAGGAGATTCAGGACTTAATTTATCTAAGATGTGTTGGGGTTGAGTAGTGGTAGTTGTGCTCTCTTCTTCTTGTTTGAAGACTAGAGTTCCAGCATGCAAAGGAGAAGTCGGAGGTGAGGTGGAGGGAGATTTACTCTCAAAATGGATTGTAGGTTTGGGTTTTCTTTCCATTCAGAATTCATGCCCTCCTTCTAGTGCCAAAAAATGTTGAAGCCTTGAAAATTGCTGCATCAACCTCGAGGAAAACCACCCAGTCTAGACCTTTAAGGCAAGTCCTTTTCTGTTTGGTGTGGTGGCTCCGATTGGATATAATGGGACCAGTTTCCCAATGATTTGTAAATAGGATGGATAAGTGGTTGATTTTATATTTTCTAATGATAATGATGGATGATTTATTCTAAAATGCAAAATTATAAACAATTAATCTATCTCGGGAAATTTCCACTTTAGTGCAACTTTTGATGATCTTTATTTACAAATAGGCATATAGATGACTCCATTGATAAATAAAGACATTCATTCATATGATAATTACTTTGTTCAAGTAGTTGAACAAAGTAATAATTAAAACATTATTACACTATTCTTCATATATCATTGACATAAATACGATTGAAAGTATACAATTCCTTAAACATTCAATAGTGATAAGTATAAGGACTGCCATTAAAACACATACATATATCAAATGATAGCAAGATTGAATAAACGATGATTCATATAAAAGAATGGAGCAAAGACATAGATAATAGTACAATGTGTAATTTGAATCCCTTCTGATATCAATTGCATTCAGATCCCGTCTTCCAACTTAGAAATACTCTCACAAAAAGCAATAGTGCATATCTCATAAAAGTATTCTTCATTAAAATTCAGAATATAGGCCCAATCCTCATAAAAATATATATTGGAAGCACAATAGTGTGACTCTCGATCCAAGTTTTATACAAAATTGAGGACCCTTTCTAAAGACATGAAAGGGTCTATAAAAACTATCTAAGCTAACTGATTATGAAAATAAAAATGCTATGATATGGTATAACCAAATCATGAAAATCTCCTTGAAATAGGCATGCTTTCAGTCGGTAGAATGATTCACTTTTTCGGCCAATCATCCCTTGGTTTGAGCTGGCATATAGCAAGCATTGGTTGCAATTCTAGAGGGTGACTCAGACGTGAATGCAGTTGGGCTGAATACATAACATCATGAATTTCGGGAATCATGTAACTGATTGCATCAGTTAAACATTTCAGTGATGCTTTTTGACTATGTGGTTTAACCAGGAAGAACCAAAAGGCGTCCCAAGTTAACTTTAGATGCTCGCGATTAAACTTTCCTTCTTTTATAAATCCTGCTTGCATGACTGCTGCAGTGCTTTAGCTAATGGAAATTTACTTAGAGTGCACTCTAAAATCAAATTAGAAAGATAAAGAGTACCATTAATTAAGTCAATCAAATTACTAGTTACTGATCTACATCTCAAAGTTTCCCTTTATGCTTTCATCAATTGGGATTGTCATTCTAGGAAAGGAATTTCCTTGTGTGATTCCAGAATTCTAGGCAGATTTGCAGCTTGCCCTTCATTGGTTTCTTGTCAGGAAATAAAGTTTGTTAATATCTCATTGGCCTGTTCTAAATTCTGCCTTTTGTCAACTAATTTATCAATCATTGAAGAAGAAATCTCACAGAGGGGCTCAGCAAGAGAAATATTATGACATAGTAAATTTCACTGTTTAATCAATGCCTTATTGATGTGGAGAGCTTCATATCTGAACTCTGCTAGTTGAGGAATAATTTTGAACTTTTCTATTTGTTGAGTTAGTTGAGTGATTTGCTCATCTTTTGTTTTGGTCAATTGCTTGTTCATTGTCTTTAGCTTGGCCAATGGTAAGCATCATTTTTTTTTTTTTTTGTACTGCACTTTGGTCTATCCTTTACTTATCCTTGAGCGATTGCTCATTTAGCTGGTTATTTGATTGTTGTTGTGCTGCTAACTATTGTTCCAACTTCTCTATTCTCTGTTGCTTTTCGGATACCTGTGCTTCCAGTGAAACAATTGTCTGATCTTTTTCTTTGAGTAAATTGCTAACTTCTGATGCTTTATCCATAATAGCTGCCGTGTATGCCCTGACATATTGAGAGAGTTTTGTAAGGTCTTTAGAAGGATTAATTTCTTCTCTCCATACTACATTAGCCATTTCTATTTGTGCAGGTAAAAGAGAGGATTGATCAAACTTTCTATTTTTCCTTTGTCTTTTTACTACAGCCTTATGTTTTGGGCTGTAAAAGACATATAAAGGTGGTATTTCTTCTACGTGTAGGATGATTTCATTAGATGGATTTTTTGGAATTATCTCCATATCTTTTTGAATGATGGGTGGGCCACTGGTTCCTTCAGTTGGAACTGTACTAGTTGATGTTTTGTGACCAGTTGTCACTTCAGGAGTGTTGAATCCCTATAAGGTCTCAGTATTGCTTATAATGGAATCAAACTGTTGCCATTCTTGAGGAAGCTTGGGATCAAGCTGAGTATCTATATCCATGAGTTGGCTATATTTTCCCTGTTCCTGTTTCTGTTCCCATTCCTGTTTGGAGATCTTTTCCACATTAGAAATCTTTTTAATAACTATTTTTTCAACTTGATCGGATGACTGGACTTTAGGATTTGTGACTAAGAGGTCTAAAGGCAGAGTTTGCAACCTTTGCTCTTAATCCTATTAAACACTTCTAATCCTTCATCTTGATATTTGATTCTAGCTAATGATTTAACTTGAAATAAAGATTGGGCTGAGGAAAATAGATCATTGAAGTCATCCTTTTCATGATCAAACTTTGCATTGGCTTGTTCAAGAACATTATAGGAAACTTTTCTTGGATCATATTGCCTGTTGGGGATTGCTACAAGATTCAACATTTGTATTTTTTTCTACCTCCTTTTCTGCATGTTTTTAATCATGAAGAGTGAAAACAACACATCTTAAAGGGAATGTAGGCCATGCCTGTTTCTTGGAATTTCTAAGGGTTTTGGATGTCCCTTCTACTATTATTTGATAGGCTAATTCCCAAGCTAACAGTTTATCGGGCACATATAGTGGAAGGACATGAGGTTTTGTAAGGCTACCAAAAAGCCTTATATAAGTGAATTTTTCTTCCCCAAACCAACTACCTACTGCTGTCAAATCTATTTCTGCTTCCCGGGATATCTTTGGAGTAGGCTTATCAAAAATAGAGTAATAAATAGGCATAATAAACCCGTTGCAGATTTTGTACAAATGGTTTTTGTACTTAGCCTTCCATAACTGATCATGAGAGATATGGATTGGTTTAGGGTATGCGGGGGTCCATCTCCACCCGAGCAATGGAAATTTAGAATTGAAACAAACAGTGTCCATAATGTAAGCACTGTAATAGAATGGGGGAATGGTGCTAGTAGTTTGATATGCATTTTCTCTATATTCTAGGATTGCTGTGGCTAATTTGTAAGATAAAATATTGGCACAATCCATTACACAGCCATTGATTGCCGCCTCCATTAGAGGGACCATTTCTATAATGAACTTAGTAGAGTCATGTATTCCCCACATTCTACACATCATAGCTTCGACATAACAGTAAGGAGAAGCCAATGAGTCCAAAAAGTACTTACCTGATGATTCATACTTGTGCTTCTCGGGAAAATGTCTCCATTGCTTAATCAGGTCTAATTCTGACTCATTTTCTTTTGCAAACACTTCAAGAAAGGCTTTGTTGTACTACTTTTCAGGCTTAGGTAAGTGATACATTTTCCTTAGATCATCTGGCTGAAATGAGCCGAATATCCTCTCGTCAGCTGTGCAAAAGGTTCTTTTTGTAACTGGAATTTTTTCCACTACCCATCTCACGACATCAATATATGGGAGGAGTTTAGCTCGGGAAGCTATTCTATGAAGAAGGGAGCATGCCAACTCTTTAAGAGTTCCTTTAGACTTATCAGTTGAATCAGTAGTGGCGTCTTTTGATAGTTCTTCGGGCTCTTCAATTTCAATTAGATTATCGATACCTTCCCAGCTATTATTTCCTAGTCCGAGACATGTCATGTCTGATATTAATCCCTTTTTACTTGGTTCAGGATCTTTGGCTGGCTGAGCTGCTGCTACAAGAGTTGCTGCTATGGATATCTTTGACTTCCTTCCAATTTTTCTTCAGATTTTTGTTCTTAGCGGAATTTTGCACAAGCGATTGCAAAACCGTGATACAGAGAAATACTGTAACAGACCAATATGATAATGAAAAAGGAGTTACGTCGATCAACAGGTGGTAATGGAATATAGTTAAAGGTTGTCATGGATGAAATATAAAGAAAATATCTACCCTTAACTGCTTCATTGAATAGCTATTTAACCTATCAATCATGGTAAAGATGGTTTTAAATGCCCATCATGTCGCTTATATGCCAAATGATTAATTAATGTGTGCCTTAGATTTGTTTGATGTATGATCATTGATAAATCGCAAATCGGTGATCGGAAATAT
This sequence comes from Pinus taeda, assembly GCA_000404065.3. Lineage (NCBI taxonomy): Eukaryota > Viridiplantae > Streptophyta > Pinopsida > Pinales > Pinaceae > Pinus > Pinus taeda. The sequence goes on from APFE030050975.1 coordinate 40,377, forward strand.
CAAGGGAAAGGCTTTAACACTTGCTTTTAATATCTCTGATCTCCAAATAAGTGATATAATGCATGCAAACTAATTTAAATATATCCTTGAGATGCGTGCCTAATAAATATATCACAATTGGGAATGTAGTCGGGCTTTATGGTTCTGTCAATGCGATTTCGCCGATTGCCAATTGCAATATGTTTTATCGCATTGGAGGATTTGAGCCTGCCTTCAATTATGTGTTGGGTTGTTGTTGTCATCGCTGATTTGTCTATTGTGATATGCTTTATCACATCGGAGGAATTAAGGGGCTCCATTATATTGTGCTTGGCATTTGGCTTTTCCGATATCCAATTTCGATTGCCTTTTTAGATCGGAGTGAATGGGTAATGTTTATTGTGGCTTTGCGTATGTTTCCTTTGTTATTGCGATATGCAATCTTCCGATCGTTTTATCATAATAACAAAGAGTTTCTTAATATTTTTTAAAGTCACGCTTTTTTTTTTTTTATTGAAAAAATGCTTGCCAAATGATTGATTTACCTTAAGCCTTTTAATAAGGGTTTTTCTTATGATGGGTTAATACCAATTTTATTTATGAACACACAAATCTTATTAAGGGACCCATTTCTTCTTTAAATTTTATGTAACGATTTTTTAAGAAATGGGGGGTTGTTGATTAGCACAATTGGTTCCAACAAAAACAAAGGAAAAGAGGTTGTTGGAAGCAGCAACAACACGGAAAGAAACAACAATAAGAGAAGAAAAGGTAGTAGCAAAAGACTAAGAAGTAGCAACCAATAGTACAACAGAAGAGAGCTAGGAAGCTACAAGAAAGAGTGCAAGACATGAATGCCAGTTGTCATGGAAGGCACACGAAGAACTAGCAGAATTCCCTTCCTTCTCAAGGACAGAGCCTTCAAATAAAAGGTAACCTCTGTCAAGAAAATCCTTTTCATGGGTGTTGTTTGTCTTACAATAACTTTGTACATAAAGCCATAGAATATAGATGGCATGCAAAAAAAAATATGTGTTGGGTAGAAACAACCCAAGGATGCATAATGAGGCTAGGAGAAGGCATGTTGGCCACGATATGACTTTTGACAAAAGCATCGTCAAGAAAAGTAACTCCTCCACCCCATTCTTAAGCCATGTTGAGTGCTACAACTATGGAAATCTCAGGAACAAGAGAGCTAGTTGCAGAAATAAGAAGAAATTTCATGCTCCTTAGGATATGAATGCAAATGTAGCAACTTGGGATTTGAAGACAAAAAGGAAGAAAAGAGAAAATGAATACAAGTTTGTCTTCAATCCTCAGCATCAAAAGAGTAAGCAGGAAAGAGGAGGAAGAAATCAAAATAATGATCCTCTTACTCCTGTACCAGACCTAAATATAAGGTAGAAAGGCAACAAGAAGACTTCAGTGAAGAAAGAGGAGTTGAAGGGAAAAGTCCCTCTAGTCTTGTGTTGTTAAGAGAAGGACAAAACATGGGTAAAGAAGAAGATGAAGAGTAATGATTATATCGGGACTCAACCATTAAAGGTCTAGAAGAAGAAGAAGGATGACCTACTTAAGGGGAGTAGATCTTTTGTTTATCTTCAGTAAAGGAAGAGAATGGCCTTAAGGGAGGTCGAATAAGTTAGATGAAGGAAACTAAAATAAAGGTGCATATGATTGATGAAGGTATGGTCATGATTTCTTGCTGATCACAAGAATAAATTGGTTTATTTTGAATGTATCAACATTGAAAAGGAGGAGTGCATACAACATGAAGAGTACACAACAATATCTTATGTTGTGGGAAGAAGAAGATGGGTTGCAATGGAAGTGTGGAATGGAAAGAAGCTAATAGTCATGTTAAGTCTACAAGATCAGACCCCATGTAGATGTAATAAAATAGTTGTAGGAGATTAGAGAGAATTGGATTAGGGATAGCTCCTTTATCTAGCAAAAGCAGGCAAAAATTGTCAACCTCAGAAAGGAATATTGTTGAGCAAATGAAGGGTTTGCATCCTAGGTTAAATACCCTTATTTGATTTAAGTTGTGAGTTTGATTATGTCGAGTAGTCTTGCATTCATGAAACACAATTGGTGTAAAATTTCAATGTCCTTTAGTATTTTAATTGACGTCAGTATGGGAATTGATAGTTTGGGCTCATGTGGAGTAACCTTGTGTGAAAATGGACATTTCTTTATGAGAGGAAGTATTAGAATTTTCCTGGTACATTGTTCCATTTGTATATTTTTTTGGTACAATTTGTATTGCTTAAGCAATGATCCATATTTTTGAGGCTTGAACTCAGAGAGAGCAGTGTCGACTGTAAATATGCTCAAGAGAAGTGAGCATAGAATATGAAGCAACAACAACGAAGAAGAGCAAATCGAAATGCATCATCATTGATTGATATTTACAGCAATAACAATATCATGAGAAATTTAATTGGTATCAACTTTTAATTTTAACTGATACAAAAGAAGCATTGGTATGTGGAGTATTCAACCATCAACCATAAGGTGTCTGAGACTGGAAGCACAAAGAAGAGGCAGTATATCTTCATGGGGAGCATATTGCATATGCCTAGTTTATGGAGAAACAACAATGATAGTCCATGAAGAGATGTCTGCAAAGTAGAATTCACATCTCAATATCTAGACCTTGGCCTTCACAACCATTGATTGCATTGGGGAGAAAAAGGTAGCTTGAAGCCCCATGCCATTGATGTCAAAGGGGGAGAGAACTTATGGAGAAGCCATGATAGATTGTGATGAATAAAGAAGGTCATTGGTGGCTCATGCTTTCAAAGATGATTTGGAAGCAACATGTGGAATGACCATAAAAGTGAAGATAAGGATGAGATGTTTCCATCAATACCAAAGAGGGATATTTTTGGATAGTTGCCATTGTTTGGATGGCTAGTGGCTTAGTAAAGATATCTGCAAGTGTGTTGGAATTGATGTCAATAGTCATGCTAGGGAGATGTGTTGGGCAGTTAGCGTTGCCTAATAGTTGGCATTGATGTCAACCAGACTAGCATCGATCCATTGATATTCTTGATGTGTCAAGCCCAGGAGGAATCCTATGGCTGGTGGAGTTCTCTGTAGAGAATCATCACAATAGTAGGCTTATTGAAAAAGCCATGAAATGATGACTATAGTGATGGTATATATCAAAATCGATGGTAGTTGCAAGCTTCATTTAGAGAGTCATCATCGTAGCAAGTTTACTAGAGAAGGCATAAAATCATGACTATGGTGGTTGCGAATTCAGGATTCCAGGCACAAGAAAGAGAGTCAAGGAGAAAAACGTGGCAGAGAGTTTGCAGCCATTTTATAGGTAGCAGATGGGCTCAAATCCTACATTGGACCCTCTTCATTGGAAATTTCTCTAATATAGCTTTCCAATGATGTGTAGAAGTATGAAAATGGCCTCCTGGATCAAAATGTATGGTCTTTCGAAGTTCAAGGACTTGAATTCCTAAGCAGGATGAATATTGGAGCTTGGGGCACATCGAGAACTGATATCAGAACCTCAGAGCAGGTTATATAAGATATCAGAATTAGAGACCATCAGAACATTAGGTCAGGTTATATCGGTGTTATCGAGAAATCTAGTGTCTATGCAGAGCTGCTAGTCCCACTAAGACGGGTAGCTATCTTAGAAACAAGTCGATTAAAGTTACTTTTGTTTTCCTTTACGAGAAGTAGATAGGAGAGGAGCAAAGAATACCAACCTCAACCTTTTGCTCATTTCTTTGCTTGTTCCTCCCCCTCTCTGATAGGTCTTTGCCGCTCCTTCCTTGACCACTCCACTTCAAAGAGTACCTGTAAAGTTAAAGTGGCATAATACCTTCAAAGTGAAGATATCTATAATCATAAACAAATAGGACCAGATATATATTGACCACACAAATGCATATATCATCAAACATACAAGAATGTGGAGGAAAACTTGAATAGATTTATTGATATAAGATAGAAGAGAGGATTACAACCCATTGATCTGACCCAGCGTCATCCTCCCAACATGAAAGCCCTTCTTCACCTCATGAAAATCTTAGATCACCCAACACTGTGATCTTCCACTAGGAAACCAACAACACTTGCTTACAAGATACAAGATTCCAGCCTTTGGATCTCTGGGATGAGGGATCCATATAAAGATGATTGTAGGGGGTGAGTCAGCTTTTGGGATTTTTATTAGTGTCCTCTCTTTGATATTTCTTGATTACAGTTGGAGATTGATGATCTCTTACTCATCCCTAGGCAAATTCAGAGAGGCAAGTGTCGTAGGAGAAGTTTCTAGAAGATTCCATGATCATCCACCTTGCAAATTTTCTTTGCCATTTGTCTACTCTCACCCATCACACCCTAAAAAATGGGTTTCCAGTATGCATCACTCTTTTTTCACTGAGTATGTGTGATGCATCACATCCCTAGCACTGGGCACTCTGTATGGTCCAGTTTTGACTAGTTTTGAGAGGTTTTCTGTGGAGAACTTCTGGGAGATGATGTAATCAACTGAACTTGTTCCTTTAGGGCATGAAACAACACTTTTAGGGACTTAGAATCCCTTGGTTTATGGACATATGTGATTGGGGTTGTAGTGCCCAAATATGTCTATACCAGTTTCCCCCTAAAGCATGAGGTCGAAAATCTTTGATGTCGGGTGAAATGCTTTATCATGAGGATCCGAGGTTTTTTGAACTGGAAGGAAACCTGTAATAAGATAAAATACAATACATTATCTTCATAACATTTTCATGATCTAGTTGAGGCAGGCATTCCCATGCTTAACTTTATAAATTCATTTTCATGTACATAGGATAGACAATTGTCTGTGTGGCAGACTGATGATTCTGGTAAAGCCATCATCCTTTGAGTCGGATGATCATCTGTGCGGAAATGATGTACATTTGATGTCTTTATTTTCTTGAATATATCACAGCCCGGATGGATGAAACTAGATCTGGGGTCTTCAAGCTCGTCCAATCTTCGTCCCAAGTACAAGCCAATCCACATGAAAAATGTTCTGGAGTTGAACATGGAAAGACATCCCCTGATTACCAGCCAATGATGTATGCTGTTAACAGGCGCGAGAGGAATCACAGATAATGATGATGACCCTCAAGGTACTACAGTACAATTTGCGTGGTGTGAAAAAGGGACTTGGCATCGAACACCACGCAAAATCTTTTGGTCGAAGGCCATTGATGTAAACCTGTCACCAGAAGTGAGAAACTTGCCATTGAGGCATGCAAGCTTCAAAGTACTGAAAGGGTTGTTCCTAGGTTAGGTTCTTGGATAATGAGTTGTCGTCGACAAGAAGTAACATGTCGTAGGAGGGCCTTAATGAATCCCACATCTATGACATGGAATGGAGCAAATGATTTTGTGGAGGTGAAAACGATCTGGTGATACAAGGTTTAGGGTGACGGTCATGAAACAATGAAGCGTGAAGGTATTGCAGTGGGTGAGACACAGGCTGGGTTGGTGAATTCTCTGATCAACATCTCTTGAACATATCGGCGACACTGACATGGATTGGTAGCGTTAACCCCAAAGATGGATGGTACGATGGACCAATGGTAATATGACCAGTGAACGGAATAACCCAACCCAACTCAATCATGGTGATGGAGTGAAAGTGTCATGTTCAAGAGAAAATTGCTACCAATAAAGTTTCTTCAAGTTTTCTTCCCAATTTTCTCCAGTCATTGCTGACCAGTACCTCTTTATTTTTATCAAGCTTGAGGAGGATAACATATTCTTGTTCTATAATTTTCCCTTCGGGCAAACCCGTCGGTATGTTTTAACGAGCCTAGCGACAATGCAACTCATTCTCATCTCTATGGACAAGTTTGTTGCTGTTGGCTTTAATGAGTTTAACGACAAAGAAAAATCAGTCCTTTTTCACTTTTAGAGAGTGTGAAAAGGGATAGAAAGGAAACTTCAGTAATCCTTTTTCGTCATATAATCCCTTAAGTCCGGAAAAGTATAAAATAACACGAAAGGGATGAATTTTCGATAGTTTTAACGAGATGAAAAACACAAGCACTTGATATTTTTATGTAATAATCCCTCAGGTCCAAAAAGATTAAAATCTAGAGGGATAGCACTCCCGGTAGCTTTAACAAGCTGGAGAGGCCAGCTGGAGAGGCCAATTGCTCGACAATCTTTTCACATTTTATGAGTTAGATGAAAGGAGCTTAAAGGAGATTCGTCTTTGAGGAACGAGTGATATTTTCAGGTAGTTTCTAATTACATGTAAGGTTTGGAATTTTCCAATCACGGTAGTGTCACAAGGATGGCCAACAGAATCACGCTTCGCAGCTGTCCCTCAAAAGGGTAAACAATCAAATGGAGGCGTATGATCGGCCAAATAGAGTGGAGGTGATGGCAATAACACGACCAGGGCTCAGAAGCTGATGATAATGCATTCAAAATGGTTATTTACCAGAGGTTGGTTCATTTTTTAATGAGCTTAAACTCTAGAGGAACATTTTCTCATTTCTTAGGTTTAATTTTTAACGAGCTTGAACTTCGCATAAAAACTGCCCGTGCCAGTCGTATAATAAGGATGTCTCATCGATAGGTTCAATTTTTAAGGAGCTTGCACCATTCAAAACTTTGCTCTGAATCCTTTCTTTATGCAAATCAAGAACGACCAATCATATGAGTTTAAAAGGTTGATAATCTACAAACTAAAAAAATAAATGGCCACTCTTCATTTGCATGCAAAAAGGTTTGCATGCCCCCAAGTATAGTGAAGTAGAGTTTCTAGGTTACCCTTCAATTTGCAGACAAAACATTTGTTCTATTGGGAAAGGCCTACCTTCTAACAGAGGCATTTTATTCCAATCTAACCCCACCTTCCTATACGGACGGGTGTCGGACCTGTCATATATCCTTCGTGGAAACCTACCCTATACCCAGAGTTTCCCTGCTGAAGCAGACTAGGGTGCATGCCTCCTGGGTTTCAGTCATGGCCACCGAATTACTCACGTTCTTCAGGTGGATAGACTGGAGATTGATGAGACATTCCTTGCATGAAAATACTATTTAAGGATGACATTTGACTATTAGCTATGTGTGAGCCGGGGAATGAAAGCTGGTCTATGAGCTGGACCACTCGGCCTTCATTTAGAAAACACATTACTCGAAAGAGTGAGGAGACAATGGCTCCCATGCTATAAATATAATCATGCCCAAGGAGAAGATTATAATCTAGAGGTCCTTGGACTACCATTACGTTCAGATACATGGTTTTCCCCCAAAGTTATAGGCAAACTTGGAAGGATCCCTAATGGTCGACTGGTTCCTTTATCGAAGCCTATTAGATTTCGCATCTTAGGCAGAAGCTATGGCGAACCAAGTGATTTCCAAGTAGTTGAGGAAAGGATACTCACAGAAGCCCCCTCATCTAGGATGGTATCGACCATGAGCATTCTGTAAGCTTGTACAATGATTCAGAATGGTATATTAGACGGTAAATGGGGTCTGCCTAGTATATTCTAATCGAAGGAAATGACTTGGTTGCTTGGAGGTGGGACCAAATAAAGGGCTAGATATTACCCTGACGAACTTCCTTCCTGCAGTAAAGGAATGGGTAGATTTCCCCCATGTTCATCAGAGTCTGTGTTTATGAAAAGAATTTAAACGGAGTCGTTCTCATTCTCTTCGGTGACTGTATCATCTGAAGATGGACCTTCTGAAGACAAGACAAGGTCGACTACCACCTCAAACTTTTGACTTTTGTCTGGTATGGATTCAGATGGTTTATCTTCAATGCTAGATGCTTCAACCAACCACAAAGTTGTGTCGGTTGGATTTTCAACTAGCGATGGACTCGGCAAGAGTTTCTTGTACCCAGGAGGAATTCGTATCGGTGAAGCAGGACGGTTATCCAAGATTATTTTAGCTTCATCTGGGAAGGGACAATGGTGGATGGCATGATTACCTTTACACAGTTTGCAAGGAAATTTACATTTTCCTTTCTGTCCAAAGACTTCGTTTTCACTAGTTGACGGTGTACTCTCAACATGATCATCAAAGGTTGATGACACCGGATTGTGCAAATGAGGATACCAATCCCTTAAGATTCGAGGGATGTAAGGACAATCTCGATGATAGTGGTCTCCTTTGCAAATGACACATGGAGATTTAGGTTTGGACGGTGTAGCGTGTGGATTTTCGCTAGATGATGCACGCCCTTTTTTGCCTTTGGCTCCTTCTTCTTTTTCTACTTCCCTTTCTTCTTCTTCTCAGTTACTTGGTTTTTAGCTTTACCAACTTCACCAAGTGAAGAGGAAGGAGGGGAGGGAGAATCAAGTGAAGTAGAAGGTTGGGGGGTAACTCTAGTGTCATCTAGTTGTTGACTTGATTGCTCAGGAATTGTGGTGGTTTGAACGCCAGAGGTCGAGAAGAGCCATATTGGCAACCTAATTGTTAGTCCTGGGAGGGACAATGTGGCCATATGAGGTGCACCAATATTTCCCCAAGAGGAGAAAGGACTAGGATTTCCCTCAAGGGGAAATCCTTGGTTGGTGGACTCCATTTTTCTAACCCTAAGACCAACGAGGGAACAATGACATTATTCTAATTAAAATAAATTTTAGACGCTTTGACACAACTTGCTTTTTCAATTTTTAAGAGTCGAGAAAAAGCTAAAGATGACTCTAGTCGCCTTTGATTTTTAATGAGCCTAAAGTAACAAGTGCTCAAATGGACCTTTCTCTTTAAGGATTCTAAAAAGGAAGGAAAGAGACTACTCTGGAAATCTAGATAGAGGGATTACCAAACCAATCGTAAAACTACAAAATACTTTTTATGGTATGGCAGTTAATCTTCCTAAATGCTGTGTTCAATGCATTGCGATCGATAGGGCGACAGACACGACTTCCTAAGGATAAAGGATATAGCATATTGTGGTCTCCCAATATATACTTGATGGTACGTGGGAGCACAAGTCTGTACTGGTACTTGTCATCTCAAAGAGGAGGAATCACCCAACCTATGATGAAAGCAATAGTTACCAGGCTTTACGATGCCAGAATACGTCTCTAGCCTAGACTTCTAAATGTTGTGCATTAGGTTCCAAAGCATTTTTATGTTCATTGAATTTATTTTATAGTTGATGTTTCTTAAGAAGTTTTCCTTTCAGGTTCACCCTGTGATGTAGATATACAATTCCTAAAATGTAATCTAAGATGATAAACAATCGTTTATTCTTCTTTCTGCAATGAAAATCCTAGCTACTAAGGAAAGAGAAGCAAAATTCTTTTAACATAGAGCAGAGAGCTCACTCTAGATGCACTGTCCTAAATAAAAATCAACAAGCAGTATAAATGAAAATGCACATGCTTGTTAATGTGTGAATGACAAAAAGAATGCTAAGTACAATTTTGAATCGTTTCAAGCGACAGTACTAACAATTTTCTCTTCAAAAGACGAAAGGAAGATAGAGACGACACTTTGCGATTTTGAATTGAAAAATGCTTTTTGACACTTGAAAAACTATTAATTCAAATCAAATACAAGAGTAACAGTGTAATCAACCATTAAGAACAATAGGATTCTTTTTTTGACTGAAAACGACACTTGCGACACTTCCAAATCAAAAGACGACAGTTTGATTACGCTACTTCTTTGTAAAGGAGAACTGTAAATGGCGAACAATACATAAAAACATTTACAGTTCTTTGTATTATGGAGGCTGAATCATGCAAAGGAAGGGATTTTCCACAAAGGTATACTGATCAGGGACAACAAAACTCCTAAATAAAGCTAAAGAGAGTGAACAAAAACCCAAAATTTGGAAGCAGAAGAGGTCTTATCTGATCATCGCACCTGTAACACAGGGAAAGAGCGATGCATCTCACCTAATGTACACGGGAGGTGCGATGCATCTCACCTAATGTACACGGGAGGTGCGATGCATCGAGATTCCCAAGAGGAGAAGGTGTGATGGTCCAAGGATGAGACTTCAACTTGGTTCTGGGTCACAGTTTGCAGCTTAGTTTAGGGATTTAGGCTGAGCTAATGATTGTCAGTAGATGCAAATCACAGGGGTTGATCTAATGAGGCTACTTGAGCCACCACCAGGGAAATTAGGATGTTTGCAAATCAATTGTTTGGTTTATAAAAAAAACCCAGAGATAGATTGAAGCAACATTGATATACTTTACACTTACATAGCAAATGTAGTTCGAAGGCTAGCTGGCTTGACTTTAGGCTCCATTTGTAAGTTTATAAAGAAAACAAATATAGACAAAGAAACAAGCTATTTTCTCCCCAACGGAGTCACCATTTTGTTATTGGGAAATCTAGTGTCTATGTAGAGCTGCTAGTCGCACTAAGATGGGTAGCTATCTTAGAAACAAATTGATTAAAGTTACTTTTGTTTTCCTTTATGAGAAGTAGATAGGAGAGGAGCAAAGAATACCAACCTCAATCTTTCTCTTGGTTCTTTGCTTGTTCCTCCTCCTCTCTGACAGGTATTTTCCACTCCTTCCTTGATCACTCTACTTCAAAGAGTACCTGTAAAGTTAAAGCAACACAATACCTTCAAAGTGCAGATATCTACAATCATAAACAATATAGGACCAGATATTTATTAACCACACAAATGCATATATCATCAAACATACAAGAATGTGGAGGAAAACTTGAATAGCTTTACTGATATAAAGATTAGAAGAGAGGATTACAACCCATTGATCTGATATAGCGTCATCCTCCTAGCATGAAATCCCTTCTTCACCTCATGAAAAGCTTAGATCACCCAACACTATGATCTTCCACCGGGAAACCAACAACACTTCTTTACAAGATACAAGATTTCAGCCTTTGGATCTCTGGGATGAGGGATCCATCTATAGATGATTTCAGTGGGTGAGTTAGCTTCCGGGATTTTGATTAGTGTCCTCTCTTTGATAGTTCTTGATTCCACTTGGAGATTGATGATCTCTTACTCATCCCTGGGCAAATTCAGAGAGGCAAGTGTCACAGGAGAAGTTTCTAGAAGATTCCATGATCATCCACCTTGCAAACTGTGTCTTCCATTTATTTACTCTTGCCCATTGCACCCTACAGAAGGGGTTTCCAGTATGCATCACACCTTTTTCACTGAGCAGGTGAGATGCATCACACACTTAGCACTAGGCACTCTGCATGGTCCAGTTTTGACTAGTTTTGAGTAGTTTTCTGTGGAGAACTTCTGGGAGATGATGTAATCAGCTGACCTTGTTCCTTTAGGGCATGAAACAATACTTTTAGGGACTTATAAGCCCTTGGTGTATGGACATATGTGATTGGGGTTGTAGTGCCCAAATATGTCTATAACAATCGGATGTCAGCAAAGCAGAAGGAATAATATCGAAGGTCAGAGCATATCAGGACCAGATATCCCCGGAGACTAAAATATTAGACCATCGGAGCATGCTGAATTGAAGAAATTTGGGACAACAGAATAGGTCACATTGCAATATCGGAGGTCATCGAAATATCATAGGTCTGGTATATCAGAATATCAGAATATATTAACAACAATATTTCAAGAAGTTACGATATCTAGTGCCACCGATATTTTTAAAGTGCCGAGAAATGTTGAGAAAATTAGCAAAGGATTTGATGCAAACCCAAGACTAATTGAGACTCTTTCTCTGTCCTCCCATAGGACACATGGAAGCATGTCATTGGGCTTGAGAAGTTGAAGTGGCTAGTGAAATCAACATGATGAGATATTATGGTGGACACATGGCATCTTGTTTTAGCATATTTAGTGGCATAATGGGAAAAATTAACATGATACATGTCACCTCTCAAGATTCGCCACATGTGGAAGTGACATTAGCATATCAGAGGTTAGAAAATTGGAGGATGAGGACATCATAGCTCCTTTGCAAATGGACTTGGCAAAAGTTATGATATATAGGGTTTTCAATATTAGCTATTGCATGGTTGTGTGGAGACCCAAAGAACCAATGGCACAGAGCAGGGCTAACACCTAAGTGCTATGGAGTATATTGGAGGATGGAGATCTCAGAACTCTTGGGTAAATTCATATTTAAAAAGTTATGATGCCAAGGGACCTTTGATGTATGTGTTAGTGTTTGGTCAGGAAGTTAAAAGAACTAAGGGTGAAGAGCTATAACGTAGGGATATAAGCCCTCTGTAGGAGTTTGAAGTCTTGGAAACTATGTGCTACACTGATGGTCATAGACAACAACCCTATAATGTGAAAAGTGATAAGGGATAAGTAGAAGGATCTAAGGCATAATTAGAACTTTACAGAAGTTATGATACACGGGGGCTTTGATATAGCTCTAATCTGACTGCCATTGGTATTGTTCCTATGAGAAAGAAAATTCCAAAGGAGCTAAGTGCCAAGGGGATAAGGGTATCAGAACTGAGTTATATCGTAACATTTCTCTTGTATGAGTTACGATATGTTGCGACTCTGATATAATAGTACAAATATGTATGGTAGATAGATGAGTCGCCAACAAGGACAATGATCATGCAAAGGAGTTGGTATTAGGAGTAATATCGACCCTCAAAGATCATTGGGTCAAGGTAACAAGGATCACGATTTACAAAAAAGAGTGTTGGGTCTAACTTGTGGTGAGACAAGCCATATTTATGCTTTGATGCATGCGTCAGTGAGTTAAATGGAGGAATGGGTTGGAAGCTGAAGAACAAATGTAGATCATTAGAGTTGGTTCATGGAGTTATATGAATCTGTAGAAAGCATCGAGACAAGGTAACGAGGATAACAATCCACATAGAAGCCATGCCGAAGCACAACCAAGCTACGTGAAACCATGAATAAGGATGGAGAGCCTTAATGATAGGATATTTATCCATAGAAAGGAAAGTGCCTAGTTGGAGTGTGTAGGTGGACTGAGAATTAACTCCCATTATGGAGAAATAGTCAGGTGCCCATTCTCATGGTTTTTCTAGTGGCATAAACCAAGTGAGATGCAACAACAAAATGGAAAATCCATGCTGAAGTACCCTCGGTCAGCATGGATACATGATAAGATTGGCAACATCAATCAACGAGTAGTAGAGGAACAAAATAGAGAATACCAATTGAGTAAAGTGGGGAGAATACAACATTTAAGAGAGAGTCGTGTTGAGAGCTCGTTGCTGTGAGTGCACTATTATGTGTGAGGCGAAGTGAGCCTGTTCTACTGTGAAAGGCAGAGAGTACCTAAGAATAAGTAAGAGACATCGAGAGAATTAGTGCTACTATGAAAAAGGTCAAAAGTGCCTGTGCTATGTGAAGGACGCTGAGAGATGACTGTATGCATTCGAAGAGCAGAGTGTAGAGAGGACTGCTTGGCTTGTGTGTGTTGGTGAGTAGAACTCTGAGTTGTTGTATATGTTGCAGACGGTTAAGAACAATAGAGTGTTGTGTGGAGCTGTGATGAGTCACTACTATTGAGCAGATCAGTGGGTTGTTGCATAATGAGAAGAGTGAGAAGGGCTGTGAAGAGAACATAGCTAATACCAGGTAGAGTGGCTGCTAATTATAGAGAAAATTGACTTTCCTATTGAGTGTGGGTTGGAACTTGCATACAGGAAGTTGGTGTTTCCATATATAGTGGATGATTTGGAAGGCTTGGGGGTTGGTGCCTCCTACAAGTTGGTGCTTTCATAAATCCACGGAGCTGCAAGTTGGTTCTTACAACAAATCCATGAAGTTGGTGCTTCACATGGTGCTTTTGGTAAGTTGTATAGGTGGCTACAAAAATAGGGAGTTGGTCCTTCATGTTAGTAGGTGCTAGAAAAAAATCAAAGGGAGTTGGTGCTTCCCGTGAGTGGTGGCTCACAAAACAGATTGCTGTAATAGAGTAGGCACTCTTATTTTAAAACAATAAAAACAACAAGATTTGGTGGTTTTTTCGGAAAGGATTTCCACGTAAAACCTTGTTGTCTCATATATATGATGCTCATGGTGCGTGCTTATATCTATTTTCATATTGCTTCCATATGATATGTTGATGTTTATTATATGGATGGTTTCCAAGTTTGAATAAGAAAATTAAATTGGCATAAAGTGTTAAAAATTAGCCTTAATACTGATTCACCCCCCTCTCAGTATTAACATTTTTTCCAACAATGGAATTGAAGGAAAAATTACAAGCAACAAGTGCAAGTCTATGAGAATAAGTATCAAGATTGATATTGTGATTATTTATTTCTACTTCCAAGGCCAACATATTTTTAAAACATTTAGATTCTATATGTGATCCGAATTGGATCCATAAAAATTCTCAAAGTGCTATGACTGTATCAAATCAGGACATACTTCAAAAACTTGTGAACAAAGCGCTATCAGGAAGACATCTGGACAGTGGCAGTTTGTAGCCAGCAAGGAATGATGAGGACCTCGATCAAAGCACGATGACCGAGGCCCATGGAGACCACGCAGGATGCAAACGAGCAGTTAGGAAGTCCAGATCAAAAAACGAAGGCCGTTTCTAATGTGTGATTAGTGCTCAAAGCACATTGACTGAGGCCCATAGAGACTGTGCAAGATGCAAACTAGTAGTTAGGAAGTCTGGATCGGAAAACGGAGGTCGTTTCTGATGCCCAATTAGCACTTAGTGCTTACCGCTAATTGCGCATCATTGGGAAAAACCCCTTGAGAAGGAAAAGCCCCAAGTGCTTAATCACATGGGAAGTTGAGAAACCATAGGGAAAGTGCTAAAGAAAAAGGCGAGCCCTAGCTCCAAAACCAGCAGAATATCAGAGGCATGTTGGGCAGTAAGTGGATTTGGTAGGAGAATGAATGATTCCATGCATTGCACGATGTGTGTCCAGCAGATGAGAGAGAAAACAACCTCTCATCATGGGCTAATGGTCGAGCAAGTCAATCACACGATAAGAGTGAACATCGTAGGATCTAGGGGCTCTAGATCTAATGGAGGAGATTGTGCCTGATGAATGACTGGATCTAGAGGAAGAATTAAGTTGTGGCATATAAAAGTCTGAAGTTTGATTTGACCGCTAAGTTGGCGGATGAATCGTTACATAGCATAATCGAAATATTTAACCATTGAGGAAGAGAAGGCACAATTCATGAGAGGACAAGTGGCGATGACACAGAGTGAGGGAACTCCAAGCAAACAACAGGAAGTGGTTCGAAGGGGCGAAAGAGGAAGTGAATAGTCATGATCCATATTTGCTTTAAGCCATGAACAGACAGAGAACAAAAGAAGATCACGAAGCGAAAGCCAAGCGAGCACTGTAAGAAACAAGGAGACAATGAGACAGAGAGACAAAATAGAGAATAAGAAAGAAGTAGAAAATAGAGAGCCGAGCTAACCTGCAGATTAAGGTAGCGTTGGGCAGACAGAAGACTTCAGAGGTTCGAGCAATCCCTGAGAGGATATCTGTCAGGAACTGGGGAACCAAATTGGACTCATCCCATTCAAGACTAGTTGAGGTCAAGACTTAGGAAGGAAGAGTCTGTGCACTCTAGTGGCTTGGGGAATACAAGAACTACCTTGCTAAGCATCATCTGTTTCAGAAGACTCAAATTGAGTTCCTCATTGTAAAAACTATGCTTTGAAGACACAATAAGAAAAGGCTACCACTGAAAGCTTGGCTGGATATGTAGCCCAAGAGGATTGGGTGAACTCCTTGTTAATTTGTTGTGTTCTTGTATTTGCTTACTATGTTTCTCTTATTGTTTTCCATTTTCTAGTGTTTGTGTATTTTGCAATCTGATTGATCCATTGCCTAAGATAACATAGACACACACTAGCACATGAGTCTGTAATACCTTCATTCATTAATTAATTAACTGAGATCACTCAAGAGTGATTATCAGATCAAGTGGTATTAGAGCTCAAGTTTGTTAAGGTTAGACAAGCTTGTGTTGGATTTAGCTATTGAATGCTAACTAGACCAAAGCTTAAATTAGGAGAAGGAGATTTGGTTGAAACTAATCCTAAAATTGGGAGAGTCTATCCTCGGAAGAAAATGTCAGAAGAAGGTTCTATGGGGCTAGACCCTCAATTCATAGATAGTTTCCTAGCCATAAATTCCATGGTAGAGGAAATGTATAGGGATTTTAGAAAACACAAAGATAAAGATTCATTAGGCTCCAAACAAGATAAAGGAGAAGATGAGTCTCACTTCCATGACCACACAAAAGGAAAAGGTAAAGAAGAAATCTTTCTCACACCTCCTAATAGCCTTGAACACAAAAGGAATCCATATTTGATTAAACTAGATGTTGAATTTGATTTACCTATATATGATGGAGAGTTGAATGCAGAAAAGCTAGACAATTGGATTAGACAAATTGATGTTTATTGCAGAGTGTAGAATATCAATTCAGACAAGAGCAAGATTTAGCCAGCAAGCCTACACCTTGGAGGCACTGGCTTAGTTTGGTGGGAAGGTAGGACCCAAGCTGACCTAAAGAGACATGGTAAGACTATCTCTATCTGAAGTGAATTTTTTTATGTAATCAAAAAGCAGTTCTATCCATTGGCCTACATGCAACAAGCCATCATGAGTTGGAAAACTCTTCAATAGTTCAAAGGGAAAAGTGTACAGGGATACACTCAAGAATTTAGAAAGAGAGCATTGATTCTAGGAATGTCATTAGACTTACCTGAGACTCTTTTGAAGTACATTGGTGGTCTACACAGCTACATGAGGCACACTGTCCTCATGTTTAATCCCACTAGTATAGATGAGGTATTTGTTCAAGCTACTCATCTAGAATATAGAGGAAAGAATGGAAGTCCAGAAGTTGGGTGACCATCCCAACCCACTGCAAGCAAGAATAAGGATAAAAGAAAGCAGAAATGGAAAGCAAGGAAGGATAACACTACATAGAAAAACAAAGCTTCATGCACTCACTGTAAAAAGGATGGGCATGATGATGAGCACTATTGGATTCTACATCTAGAGCTAAGACCTACGAAGTTCGAGGGCAAGAAGAAGAAGACTGTTGTAGCTATTTAGAAAGATTTCGGGTCAGACTTAGGAGATGAAACAACTATTGCAACCATAGGTATAAGAGGTTGTCCGCCTTAGAGAATGCTGAAATCAAGAAGCAGGAGCAGGATTTGCTCAAGAAGGGGTTCATCAGACCTAACACATCACCATGTGGGTCACCAATCATTTTCGTGAGAAAGAAAGATGGCTTGTGGAGAATGTGCATTGATTACCGAGCACTGAATAATATAGAAATAAACAATTGTTATCCCCTTCCTCGCATAGATGATCTGTTAGACCAATTGAAAGAAGTTGTTTATTTTTCCAAGCTAGACTTGCATAGTGGATACCATTAGGTCAGAGTTGTAGAACAAGATGCATGGAAGACTGCTTTCAAAACAAAGCAACAATTGTATGAGTGGCTGGTTATTCCTTTTGGCTTAACTAATACTCTTGCTACTTTCATGAGATTAATGAATGATGTACTCAGAGCTTTTCTTGATGATTTTGTTATTGTGTATCTGGATGACATTATGATATTTAGCAAAATGTGGGAAGAACACTTAAAGCATGTTAAGTAGACACTATATGTTTTGAAAAGAGAAAAACTTTATGTTAAACTCTCAAAATGTGAATTTGGAAAAACATCTTTGAATATTTGGGTCATATAGTAGGGGGTGGTGAATTGAAGATAGATCCCTCTAAGGTGGCAGTCATTTTGAACTGGCCTAAACCCAAATCTGCTACAGAAGTTAGAAGCTTCTTAGGGGTAGCACAATATTGGAGAAAGTTCATTTCTAACTTTTCCTTAATTGTAGCTTCCTTACATGCTTTAACATGATTGAACAAGGTGTTTCAGTGGGGAGGCAAACAACAGAAATCCTTCAACACCTTGAAAGAAAAGATTAGTACAACACCTGTACTAGCACTCCCTGATCTTCAAAGACCATTTGAGATCCAAATGGATGCCAGTGACTATGCCATGGGAGCAGTGTTAACACAACATGGTAAACCCATATGTTATCATGCTGAGACATTTAATTCTGCAGTAGTTAACTATCCTACGTATGATATAGAAATTGTATGCATTAGTACAAAGTGTGAAAAAGTGGAAACATTACTTAATGGGCAAAGAGCCAATAATACATAATGATCATCAACCACTTCAATACCTACACTCCCAAATTAAGTTGCAACAATCAAGACACTATAGATGGATGGGTTTTCTACAACATCTTCATTTAGTCATCAGATATAAGAAGGGCATACAAAATAAAGTTTTAGATATGTTATCTAGACCCATTATAAATGCATCTACTATACTTAAGCATAATTTTGTGTTACATGAAATCTACATTGAACAATATGCTTAAGATATAGATTTCAAAGATGTATATGCAACTTTAAGTCAAGGAAAAGGACTAGAAGAATTAGATTATCATGTAAAGGACTAGCTCTTATATCATTGTGAGAAGTTATGAATTCCACAAACTAAAAGAGTAAATATACTTTGAGAAGCACACACTTCTCTAATATCAGGTCACTTTGGGGTAAGTAAAACAGTTGCACAGTTGCAAAGATTTTGTTATTGGCCAAAAATGAATGAGACCGTTTCTAGATATGTAAGAGGGTGTACTATGTGTGCTAAAAGAAAGCCTAGTAACAAAAAACTAGGCTTATACACTCCATTACCAGTGCCTTCTCATCCTTGGGAAAGTGTTTCCATGGAATTTGTTGGAGGATTGCCTAAATCTAGGAAAGGTCATGATTATTTGTATGTTGTTGTGGATAGGTTCAACAAAATGTGTATTTTGATACCTTGTAATAAACAAATTACAGTTGAAAAAATTGCAAATTTTTTCTTTCAACATGTATGCATTCATTTTGAAATACCCACTTCCATTGTATCTGATCGAGACACCCGATTTGTGGGGAATATTTGGTCAAATCTGTGGGAATTAATGGACACTAACTGAAGAAAAGCACAACTTTTCATCCACAAATTGATGGCTAGATAGAATTAGTTAATAGGACAGTGATTAAGTTACTCAAGGGATATTGCAACAATCATCCTAAGCTTTGGGATGAACATTTATGTTATGTACAACATGCTTACAATGGAGAAAAACATTCTTCTACAGAAAGATCTCCTTTTGAGACTTGTTTTGGTTTCACACCAAGGTCTACTTTGGATTTTGTCTTTGGTAAAGACACCACAGTTGAGGGACACAATGATGTGGATAGGGCAATAAGGTTCATTGAACAGATCCAAGAGATCCACTAGGCAATACAGGAACAACTAGAAAAGGTCCAAGCCAAATACAAGGCAAGGCATGACAAGCATCAGATGGAGCATAGTTTCCAAGTTGGTGACCAAGTTTGGCTATATATCAGTAAGGACAAGATGTAAGGTGAAGGTAAAAAGCTAAAGACTATCAAGTATGGACCTATCAAGATACTTGAGAAAATTGGTGAGAATGCTTTTTGCCTTGATCTACTAGCTTACATGCACATCTACTCAATCGTAAATGCAAATTGCTTGAGATTGTTTGAACCTTCACTAATTGAAGATCTCGAAGAGTAGAGTCAATTTCCTTCTATTGATGACCTGTTACCTGAATATCTTAATGAATTGCAGGAAGACACAGTTTTGGACAGGAAGGTGAGGACGACGCACAGGGGAGATGCTGAGTGCCTTAGAGTTGGGCTCAAGGGTTCAAATATGAGCAGTGCAAAGGGGATAGAGATTGGACAAGTGAGACAACCCTCACTTAGTCGATGCTTGAAAACCAACTTTTGGTGGTCCAAAATCTTTTTCAGTGGGAAGGTCGTGATCCGAATTGGATCCATAAAAATTCTCAAAGTGCTATGACTGTATCAGATCAGGACAAACTTCAAAAACTTGTGAACAAAGATATATCACGAAGACCTCTAGATAGTGGCAGTTTGTAGCTAGTAAGGAACGATGAGGACCTTGGTCAAAGCATGCTAACTGAGGCCCATGGAGACTACGCAGAACGCAAACTAGCAGTTAGGAAGTTCGAATTAGAAAACAGAGGCCATTTTTGATGCATGATTGGGTAAAACCCCTCAAGAAGGAAAAGCGTTGAGTGCTCGGTCACATGGGAAATCAGGAAACTGTAGGGAAAGTGTTAAAGAAAAAGGCGGGCCCCGCGCTTCAAAACCGGTGGAATATCGGAGGCATGTTGGGCAGTAAGCCGATTTGGCAGGAGAATGAGTGATTCCATACATTGCATGATGCATGTCGATTGGATGAGAGAGAAAACTGCCTCTCATCATGGGCTAATGGTTGAGCAAGTCAATCGCATGATAAGAGCGAACACCGTAGGATCTGGGGGCTCCAGATCTAACAACAAAGATTGTGCCCGATGAATGACCGGATCTGGAGGGAGAATTATGTTGCAGCATATAAAAGTCTGAAGTCCGATTTGACCACTGAGTTGGTAGATGAATCATTACACAGCATAACCGAAATACCAAATTGTTGAGGAAGCGCTGGCGTAGTTTGTGAGAGGATAAGTGGCCACTTCCCTATGAGACATTACATAGTGGCAATGACATAAAGGCAGGGAACTCCAAGTGAACAATAGTATGCGATTCGAAGGGGCCGAAGAGGAAGCAAACAATCATGAGCCATATTGGCTTTAAGCCATGAACAGATAGAGAACGAAAGAAAAGCATGATGTGAAATCCAAACGAGCACTGTAAGAAAGAAGGAGACAGTGATACAGAGAGACATAATAGAGAATAAGCAAGAAGCAGAAAACAGAGAGCCGAGGTAACTTGCAGAGTAAGGTAGCATCGAGCAAACAGAAGGCTTGAGAGGTCCGATCAATCCCTAAGAGGATACCTATCGGGAACTGGGTACCAAATTGGACTCATCCCATTGAAGATTAGTTGAGGTTGGGACTTATTAAGGAAGAGTCTGTGCACTCTAGTGGCTTGGGGAATCCAAGAACCACCCTGCTAAGCATCATCTGTTTTAGGAGGCTCAAATTGAGCTCCTCATTATAAAAACTCATCTTTGAAGACACAATAAGAAAAGGCCACCACTGAAGGCTAGACCAGAGATGTAGCCCAGGAGGATTAAGTGAACTTCTTGTTAATTTGTTGTGTTCTTGTATTTGTTTACTGTGTTTCTCTTACTGTTTTCCATTTTCTAGTGTTTGTGTATTTTGCAATCTGATCGATCCATTGCCTAAGATAACATAGACACACACTAGCACATGAGTCTATAATACCTTCATTCATTAATTAATTAACTGATATCACTCATGAGTGATTATCAGATCAATATGACCATATTTCTTACAATAATTACAATGTTTTTTTGTCTTCTTATTCTTTGATTTTGGTTGTTTGTCACCATTGAGAATAGAAGTTTCTTGAGAGGGTTTCAGACCCTTGTTTTTCTTATTTTTGAGAGGATATTGTTCCTTTGGATGTTTGGTTTTCTCTTTCTATTGGGTGACTAGGGCCTTGTTAGATGTACATGTAATGCAGGTCACTCCAATATACAAGAGCTTGTCTTGTTATCTAATTAGAGAGTCATAAAATATTCAAAAAAAGGTTTTTTATATGCAATCCCTAGAGTTTCTCTAGTGTCATAAAATGTAGATACAAAATAGAATATGTAAAACCAAGTTGGGAAATAATAATATATATGCTGTTCTTATCATTTATGTAGACTTGGAAATCTTTAAGTAAATGTCTTAACTGTTTTGGAATTGGACAAATAATATTCAATGGGAGAGAAACCATTGATATTTAAAGTCATGATCTAATTTTTTAGCTGATGACATCTAATCACATTATGTTGACCAAATACCCTTTTCATATTTTCCCAAAATTTGTCAAGGCCATTGATTACTTGAATATGAAATCTGAAATAAGGGGAAATGGACATTTTGATTAATCCACATGCTTCATCATTCCTATTATCCCATTTGTATCTCTTATCAACATCAGTGGGGGATTTTTCTTTTCATAACCTATTTTGACACAATCTTTTACTTCTTAGTACATCCTCCATGTGGAATTTCCATTAGAAGTAGTTGGTGCTGGTATGAAGTTTTTTAGTCAGAGTCTTTGTGTTAAAATATGCAAAAAATATGGATTCAAAAGATAAACTAATTGTCTAGATGGAAAAATCTCAAAAAAATAGTCCGATTAAAAAAATGGCACTGAAAACTAACTTTGGATGTGAAACTCATGCTCTTTTGAAAAAATGCATTAATAGTAACAAAGGGCCACATGAGGTAGGTGGAATTTGGCCCATGTGGTGATGGATGTTGCCAATTCCCCCTCTCCTTCCCCTGCCCCCCTCTTAGTAGCTTTCCTTATAAGATCAATTTTACAAATAAATGAATTTATGAAGGGAAGTGACCAAAATTTCTAAAGCAAGTGAGAATCACTTTATAATGAAGTTACTTTATCAATATGAGTTGCATGCAAAAAAAAAATATTAAAGTTATTTTATAGTGATTCACTTTTATAATACAAGTGAAATATACTTCACAATAAAGTTATGGAATAACTTAAGTTTGCATGAATGTTTAAAAAAAGTATATTAAAGAAAGAGATTTGAACTCAAGGGCCTCTTACTAATGAATTAACTTTTAACTAAGTTAGCTAGTGAAAAACATATAACAATAATAGTGAAGGAGGTAATAGTATTTGTTGTTGTTCAAAACATATAACAATAGAAGTGAAAGAGGATGGGGGTAATGTTGTTGTTGGATTTATACCTTAAAGTGTATGCTTACCAAAATAAAGTGCTAATCCAAAAACAAACAATAATTTGAAAACAAATCCAAAACTCAGCAACAATTAGATCTTGGTTAGCTTACCCAAAAAATGGAAGTTTTTCCTCTACTTCTAATTTGTCGAGTTCTCATAGAGCACACAACAAAGAGCATACACAATCAAGAAACTGATTTTTGGTCTATTTTTGATTTGTTGAAATCACACAAAGTGTAGGGAAAAGAGAATACACAGACTGGAAAAAGTGGTTAATCTAAAATATAATCTAAAAACCAAAAAATGAACTATTTAAAAAGAATAATAATAAGTCTATTCAAATTGTATATCTCCATATCTGAAAAAAGAAAAAAAACCATATCTTGGGAAAATAAACACCTTTTCATATGAATGAGAGATGTTCTTAACTTGGAGTAGCACTCTAAATGTAACATGGCAATATGTTTAGACAAACAATGTACAAAAATATAAAACTTCAGAAATGCAACAACACAGATTCAAGATCATGATCAACAATGGGAGTAGCTCTTTAGATTGGATTTGATACATGTTCAGGAAAATAGGGTATTCCATTTAGGATGAACACCTTTATTAACTACTCACACAACTAGATAAAATATCATAATGTTAATATTTTTACATGGTTAAAACCATCTAAGAGGGAAACAATCCATAGTCCTAGCCAACATGGTCGCTTGAGATAATTTTGTTCATGAAAAATATTTTTTTTTTTACATAAGATAGTTCTCAAAGTCTATTAGCAACCATGACCCTCCATGCCCTTTAAATAAATATGATGGACCAATGAGATGTTATTCCATAGATCAATAGCCATCAATATCCAGGTATGAGTTGTAGATTAATTTATGTCTAGAACATATCCTAACCATTGGAATACAATGCAACAAATGCATACTAAAGAAGCACATATAAAACTTACTTTTACCTAATAAAAATATTAAACTAAATTAAACTTAACTAACTTCCAAATATCTAAATACCCTAACAAGTGGAAGTGATTACTATATTTTATTTAGGAATTTATTTCTTGAAGTTATACTTTAACTAATTCCAATTTGGAATTTGCTAAACCAAAAATGCAAATGACGAGTACTTTTTATTTGGGAAATTTAATAATTAAAAGTAAATTTTTGAGAAAAATAATGAATTTATGTGGTTTGTTGATAAATATATATAATTGTGTAAATAAGAATGTCAAAATTTGGTAAACAATATGAAAAATGTTCTATGGTGAATTCTGTAAGTTAAACATAACAAATACTATTTTGATGAGGTAATGAGAATGAAAAGAAACCATCTAAAAATGCATTATGCAAAAGCATTTTAATTTCATATTTTGAAAATATGAATAATCTAATTATAAGTACTCAATAGAGCTATTTAGGGGCTTAAAAATAATTGGATCGATCTCCTTTCTAACCTAAGCTAGGAGCTTGATCGAGTTATATTGTTCAATTAAGCTTTATGGCTCGATCAAGTGCTATGGATAGATTGAACCCTATTTCTTATTTAGACTCTTTTCATTTTTTGAGTTGATAGTAGAAGCTCAATCAAGCTATAAGCTCGATCAAGCTACTAATCCATAGCATTTACCACCAATGCAATTAATAAAATTTGGTGCATGGTTGGTGGTGGTTAGCTTTTCAATGGCTCGATCGAGTTGTTGGTTAACAACCTTCACAGCTTGATCAAGGGCTTTTTTAACACTCAATTGAGATATTTGAATTTCGAACTCAAGTGATCAATCAATCTCCTGAGGTCCTAAAATTCATAGTTTTAGCACCCCTTTTGCATATTTCTCTGCAACCCCCTTTTGTACCCTAGCAGATTTAGAGCATAATTTGTCCTTAAGTGGCATAGTTGATCATGTTGTACTCGTGAAATAATTCCCTATCCAATGGCATATGATTTTGAGACTTTCATATTCGTATGACATTTTTCATCTAATTTCTTTTAAACTTAATTCTTGAATTGTTTTTGGACAATGTCAAAGGGGCCGAATAAAAAATCAATAACATAAAATATACACAATGAAAAAAATTCAAAAAATACCACTATCTTTTCTTACAAGTCCTTTTCAAAAGGGTACTCTTGGTTTTTCAATTTATTTAAACACTTGAAAATAATATTATGCAAACAAATGTATCTGCAAAAATGCAATTGAAATATTACTTTGCCAACTTCGAAAAATAATAAAAATATAATTTTGCATAAAAAAATAAAATTTTAATATGAAAAACTTAGTTCTATCCATGTAGATCATGCTCATATACATTTGTTAAAATTTACACATTCTACACCAAGTTATGCTACGTGAACACACACATACCTCTAAAGATGTGCGAAAATTTGCAAGGACAAGTGTTGCATTTAATAGAGATTTGAGGGATTACACAAAACTAAAAATTTTTGCAAAACATATCATGAGGACAAGAAAACAATTCTTTGAATATTGTTATTTTACTTAGAATCAAAATTCACAATGTTTATATGAATTCTGAGAGCTTTAATTCATTAAAAGAGGAAAATTTTGAAATTTTATTGCTACATTTGGTGCAAAGGTGTAACCTATTTTAACGCATTCACCCTTATGTTTTATTATGTTAAAATATTTTTATTTAAAATTTAGAGAGATTTATTTTTTATTACTATTTGTTTATTTTTATTTTTTTAACCAGAGGAATCAGTAATTAGGTCAGGCTCATGCTTGCGTGATATAAGGTTGATTCTAATTGCTACCAATATACCTTTGGGGCCTACGACCTGTCCTCGTCTTCGTAGACATGGTTACTTCGAGGGAATTTGAACCTTGAATCTCTTAATTTACACAATACTTCATATCAAAATGATCACCAATTAAGCAACACCTCAGAGACTAATTTATAGTGGAATTAAAAAACATAATAATGACAAATTCAATGTTAAATTTTATTACATATTAAATAATTTGGATAAATATTTTAAAACATTATGATTACAGAAACACAATTCTTATAAAACATCAAATAAAGCAATATATATGATGATAGAAATCACATTTTTTAGGTGCTAAAAGCACAATAATATTAAAGCAAGTTTAGGTACATATTGGATTGAAGTGCAAGTTCATATTTCACTTATTAGATTACAATTACAATAATAATTTACATCTTATTTCTTTCCCTTAAAAAAAATCATAAACCTTCCCTTTTTTTTTTCTTATTTTAAACTTCTTCCTTTAACACCCCCCGTATCAAAAGAGGCATAAAAACTAACTATGAATTTGAATTCGAGAGATAGAGATTAGGATCCTTATAAGCAATCATTTCTTGATGTAGATCAAAGGTTTTAATTTCATGATGTTTTCTCATGCCACGTAAAGGGGCTTTAGTTGTCATAATTTCTTTGAAAGAGGGAAGACATATGTCTATGTGTTCTATTCTATCCCTTGAAAATGAAATGGATTCTCCAATTTTCAAAAAATGGATTCTCTAATTTTAAAATTTAGTGGTTGATTAATATCAATTGCATTAATATTCATGTTAAATACTTATCAACCTTATTCAAATCAAGGTTAGTATCTAAACTTAGTTCCTCTAGAAAATTCCATGTCTTTCTTTTTTGTTTTGTCACATTTTTGTTAGGAGGAAGAGATTAGGCATGGGAAAATAGCTCATAAATTATTTGTAAGATGGAATATCTTACATCTAAATGACATGTTGTCAAAGTAAAAAACCTATATGTATTTAAATTTTTCTATTTCAAAATCATTTTGTGTAGAAGACCTTTAATATGGGCTATCTCAATGCATGTCCATGCATATGTACAAAAAATTGCTCACAAATTTTAATTTTGTATAGGTTCCAAAGTATTCCTACTATCTCTAAAAAAAATGATAAATACCAAAAATGTAATGCCAAATTAGTAAGATTAACCTAAACTAGAATTCCAGTATTGAGCATAGTGTTAGGATCAAAATTTAGGAATCAGGGGTTATCAAAACTCTTTCACTTCCGTAGAACCATAAACCTCCTTAAAAAACTATTAATAATAAGAATTATCATAGAGTTAATACCCATTAAATATGAAAATATGTTTATATAATGAATGTAGGCATGTGTGCGGGGTGAATGAACATAGAGAATTATGACTCCTAGATGGTTCCCCACTGTGGTATAAATCTACTAGATTTTTTGTTTTGTGGACATTTTATATTTTGGAAACCACAATATTTTTTTGGTTGATGTAAGATTTTTAATAAACTACAAACCAACCAACAGATTTGGCAAGAGTGAAGCTAGTAAAAATTCACAAAATTGTAGACAATGATGTAACCTTTTACTGTGAATAAAATTCTATGACTTACAAAAAAAATGAATGTAAGCGTGTGACCTCTAGTGTTATTATCTTTACCACTAAATCCTTCTCAACATGCTTTATGATATAGGCATCAGAAAGATCAGAAAATTTTGAATTAGTTGAAGAGGTAGATTGGTTTTTCCTACATCATTGAAATACATCGTAATGACCACCACTCGTAATATTAATTCTATAATAAGAGTAGAATATTTGCAAATATTTTAATTAACTAGTTGAGAGAGGCCCTCCCATTATTTACCCTCATAAAGAAGGCGCTGCTAGTCAACACGAATCCCTAGTTAATGCTTCAATTTATACTTTAAATTCACCAAATAATTAGTATATTGACCCACATGCATAAAATTTCCCGAGAAAAGTGCTTATAATATGAGACTCTAACTTCGTAAAAAGATATCTAAAAATATAAATAGATATTAGTACATGTTTTTTTCATCAAACATATGCCATGCATAAGAAAAGTCGATATATATATATATATATAGCCATGCAAAAGAAAAGTCGATATATAATATATATATATATAGCATACCTTTGATGTAATCCTTTTTTTCGAGAACATTGTAAGTGAATAATTCAGAATATATAACATCATCTTGTGTGAATATAGTTAGAGAAGATAACTTTAGGGAATTGAATAAGACCCATTTTTAGAGCATGAATGCTTGTATCTTAAGATCCTTCACTTAAGCCTTGTGTGTTGTGTAGTGAAGCTCATGGAACAAATACGAATCCCCTCCTATGAGGGCTTGTTATATAGCGAAAGTTTTTTCTCACACATAACCTCCTTCATTTATATATTCTAAAACACTAAATACTTTAGTAAAGAAAACACTAAATACTTTTAATGATTATTTTTTGAGAATTTCATAAATTGATGATACATAGCTATTTTAAGAATACTTGAATTTTTCAATCTCATTTAATTAAGATATTTTAAAAATTATCGTTCATGACTTAATAATTATAAATCTAGATCTATAAAGTAGCTATCTGCATAGGTCTTGAATATCGTGAAAAAAAGTCAAGGTTGTATGAAGGGAAATACACATATAAGAAATATTAATAAAATATCTATAGATCCGGCCCAAAGGGCGTCAATGTTAACCTAAAAAAATCAAGATTGTATCAGGGAAAATATACATAGAAAAACATTAATAAAATATCTATAAATCATTAATAAAATATCTATAAATCCTGTCCAAGGGGCATCAATGTTAATCTAAAATTCCATTACATAGTGAATCCCCATATCAGTTAACTGTAATTGAAATTTCTTGAAATTCTCTATAATCATTAAGATTATTTAGTGTTTTCAACACTCAAGTCTTTGATATATTATTGGTTAATAAATCTTTTGAGTTAAAAAAGTTAGGGTATTTTGAAAAGCATTGATTTCCTACTCATGAAAGTTTTAAAATCTAATAATAATGTTTCGTTATTATATTTGTTTATCTTAAATGTATCATTAATGAGTTTTTGTATTGTTGTTAATTATGCATCTTTAATTCTTTTTGTTATCTTTAATGTATGGTTAACCTGTTTTGTATTATAGTTAATTATGTATTTTTAATTATATAAAAAAGTTTTAAGTTTTATTGTGGTTGTTTTTTGTTTTTTTGTTTTTTAAATTGGGTAGGTTAGGCATTGTCTATTTTTCATTTTTATTTGACATTTGTTTGTCTGCTCCTTCGATATGAGTCAATTTAACTTAAGGAAAAAAATGTATTACACATGTTATTGTAAAATTGAACATTTTGCTCCCCACGGGGTTTTGGATTGATGGTGAATGGGTGTACTGTTAAGGCACTCTTTGCGATAGGTCACCAGTTCAAATCCCTTGTGGGTGCTTAGGTAGTATTATATAGAAAAATTGAACATTTTGCTAAATAAAATTTTCTTATATATAAATGAATGCTATAAATAATAACTAGGAACTTATAATGGATGAACTTATTAGTTGGAATAATCTCAAATCCCTAGGAAATTGGTGGCTGGGGAACCACATGGCATGAATCTATTTTTTAAAATTTATTAAAAGGTAGTGGATTCATTTTGTTAAATAAATTTTTTCTTATATATAAATGATATTATAAATAATAATAAGGAACTTATCATGGAGGAACTTATGTATAGAATATAAATCTATCAAAATCCATAAAGTTTCAGTTAATCAATTCACTTTTAATTAGCATTATTTTAAAAAAAATCACATTTTAAAAATTTATATTAATAAAAACTTGATAACATTACTTTTTACAGTTATACTACATATTTAAATTACCAAGAAATAAGAAATAAATAAGCATCACTATAATATGACATTGAAAATAAAATATAAATAAGCAAACTCATGCAAGAGATCAATTAGCGAAGTCATAAAAACTTTTACAAGAAAACAATTTTTATTTTATTAAAATATAATAAATTATTTTCATCTTGGATCTAGGAAAGGTACAAAGGTTTTACATATGTTGATTCTTATATGTGTAATGTGCACTAGAATATTTGTTTATATATCATAAATAAAAACTAAATATATTCATTTTTAGGATGTGGTTGTGGAGCTTTATGTTCAAAATCCATGATACCTATGATGTAGTGTGGAACAAACACCTTAAATTAAATTTGATTTAAGCAAAGCCATTTTCGACATGGTGTTTTACACTATTCTTGACCCTAGCATATTAATACATATGATAATATTTACATTGAATTATGTATTTTTAAAGATTTCATTTACGTGTTTAAGGGATTTGTTTAGGTAGAATGATATAAAATGTTTAATTGAAAAATTAAATGGGCTTAATTTTGATTTTTTCAACCAATTTACATCTAGACCATAACCTAACTAATTTTTTTTATATAACATAAACAATCTAAGTTTTAGGTCAAGTTGGTATAGGAATTCGGGCTTTGGGGATTCTTAAGATAACTCTCACACAAGATTGCTTTAACTAATTATGATAAAGTTCCACTTTAAATCGTGTTTAACCTCAGATGTTATTACGTAATTTTAGTATTATTTAGGAATGGTCATCTTTGACATGAAGACTTCTTAACTATGGTTAACTTACATGGTCACTCATTATCCGCACAAGATGCGGAAATGAAACTGTAATTACTTCTCGAAAGATGAGAAAACAATAAAGAGAATTTTAACATCCACAAGGCTAAAGATAGCCTATGGGACCCATTTTAGAGTGAAAAAACTTGAAAAAAAGTACACGCCTCAAGAGATTTAATCCTCTTCAAAATGGCTCTATATTTATTATATATATGTATATAGCATGTGTAGCTTTTCATTTTTAAAAGTGTATTTTTGAATTCTTAAATAGATACAATGCCTTGAAAGTTTACTTGGACTCTTGGATTGTGTAAATTACACCATATAAATTTGCAATTCAAACAAATATTTGCCAATTTAAATTTAAAACTAGAACTAATGGCTCCAAATTAATTTAAATTTCTTAAAAGGAGATAGCTAAATTTCCAAAACAAATATTTGCTAATTTAAATTTAAAACTGGAACTAATGGCTCCAAATTAATTTAAACTTTTTAAAAGGAGATAACTAAAATTACAAAACAAACCCACTTCTTTATGTTGATTGCAGAATATCATGGAATCTTAAGGTAAGGACTCCAAATTAATTTAATTTTTTTAAAAGGAGATAGCTAAAATTCCAAAACAAACCCACTTCTTTATGCTGATTGCACAATATCATGGAATCTTAAGGTAACTCTAGTGAAATAGTCTCTTTATTTAATCTCATTATCAACACACATTGACTTTAGCCATTTTCTCTATGAAATTACATTTTTGGTGTGCCAGTGCCCACGAGGACCTATGGTAATGTTTCTCCTCATTACCTTGCATGTGAGAGATTGGATATAATATGTGTATAATATTTTGACATAGTTGTATGATTGGAAAAAAATGATTAACATCTCTCAGACATCAACACACATGTGTGAGACTATTAAAAGCTTGAACACCTTTCATCCCATCCATCCTCCACAATTTAAGTTGTTACCTTTCTTTTGCTATAACATTTTCACAGTAACATCATAGACATGTGATGCAGGAGCATCAAGACCCTCTTCATTTGTAAATATGGAATAAAAAGGGGGTGTGATAATTTTAAATATTTTGTTATTTTTAATAAAATAGAGAGTGTTTTTAGGCATAAATGAAATAGATGTGGATAAGGAGGCTTTCTTGTTTTAAAACAGGAAAAGATGGAATAAAAGTCTCAAGATGCTTTTTGCCATGTATGCATGCAAGCTTTAGGATTTTGATATCAATGGTTATTATAGATATGAATGTAAGCCTACGGACAAGGGAGGCGACAAGTATTGAGAATTTGGCTTGTGAGAAGAAGAGGCCACACGTATTAATAATCGGGCCTGTGAGAGAGAGGATATTTTGGAACTGAATATTGGGCCAGTGTGCCTATGCATGTGTATGGCAAGACCAAGGAGTCTCGGATGTAACCTGCTTTTACATTAATATTTGAATTAATTTCTGTTTATGTCAATTATGTTGGAAGTATTTCATGGATGTATAAATTGCCTTGAATTCGTAGGCGCTGTTATATTTTAATTGACATAATGATCTATGTGCAAGAGATAGTGGGGAATGGCGCTGTTGATTGGATGTAATACATATAACTGTGTGTTAATGTTTTAGCAAGCGTGGCCCGATTGATGGCAGGTAAGACATAATCCTATGTGGATTAACACAGTAAGCGATGGTGGCAGTATAGGCTCAAAACTAGCACAATTCTCTGTTAAAGAATACCATGCATGGAGTAAAACCAATGATGCGTGGAGAGATCCTTTTATTTCTAAAAAGGGCGAGTTCAGAAGCATAACTCCAATTAACTCGATCCATGGGTTTTTCATCTTTGATAACGTAACCTATAGCTTATTGTGTGGTTTAGAAATCACATGAAATTGGTTGATATCACAGGAAATTGAAAACGAAATCCGTGGGTTATTGGGTCTGGTATAAAGGTCGCTGGAGTATTTGTAAAGATCACTGGAGTATCTGTGTTCATGATTATGTGGACCACGCATTCCAGGTTGCAGTTTCCCTGGTGGCATGCATATATTTTCTGAATGAGAAAGTGAAAAGTATTGGAATAACTTGCGTCCTTGGGTTTGGAGCACTTGTTGTTGGGTGGCTGTTTAGTTCTTTTGTGATACCGGCAATCCCTTTGTCTCTACTTCCTGTGACCTGGACTGTTGAACCTGTTACATCTCTTATAAATTACATTTTTCTTTTCATAGCCTGTACATTTTTGAAGTGAAGACCATGCCATGGAATTGATCTACTCCTTCGACTATTGTCACCTCCAAATGGGCAGGTTATACTAGTTTTCAATTTTGCATGGAAACGGTTTGGCATGCTATTTTTAACAAATTTCTGAACTTGTAAAAATAAGAAATACTCCAATGGACATGATAGTAAGTTTGATGCCTTGATTTTAATTTAAAGGTTGTGGTTGGTTAAAGAAAAGGATCCTGGTTATTCCAAGGAGGTTGACCTTGCATCAAGTGGTATCAGAGCCTGGCTCTGTTTTCGTTTCCAGAAGAGTGTTTGTTTTGTTTTTTTGAAGAACTGAAGTGTATCTTTGATTGAAAGGAAGATCAGATCTGATATGCAAACTACACTAGTGAAGAAGAATTGCAGAAGTGGAACGAAGACAAGATCATGCAAGATCTTAAGAGGTGAGATGATTTTTTGATTTGAAATTTATGATTTAAGTTTATGGTTGCAGAAAATAGTGGCAGTGAACCTGGCATTCAGTTGAAGGCTGAATAAGTAGGACAAGTGCAGTGTCCTGAAGAGAAGAGTTAGTTGAGGAGATAGCCTAGAGAGAGCAGAGGAGTGCTCAAGAGGTTCCAGAGGCAGTGGACCAAGTACTTACCAAAAGACCAGATCCGGAGGGAAGGATTGGTGAGGCAAGTTGCAGCAAGAGAGATTGTTGTTGCAGAGGCTAGTACAACTCATGGTGAGTGAAAAAATCATGAGGAAGCAGTCTGCCAGAGGCAGAGAGAGTTTTTCTAAAGGAGGAAGAGGTTCAGAGAAATGCCACAGAGATGAGATGACTGCAGGAGTTCGAGGAAGCAAGATTGCATATATAAAGGCACAGTTGTAGGTACTAGAAGAATGGCTGCAAGAGCAGGAAAGTCGGAAAGGAAAATGGATCTTTCCACTGAAGGGAAAGAGAGTGATTTGGCGACAATTGCAGAGGAGGTTGAGACAAATTCTGATTGCCTTGTTGGAAAAGGGGCTTAGAGTTCTTGTGCCAGAGATGAAATTAGAAGATTCCACATGCAGATCTGACCAAAGGGAAGTGTTGAAGGAAGCATTCAAGACTAAAAAGTCTTGTGATTTAAATACTAATGAATTTTGCATGTTTGCAGGTAAAGTACAGGGAAATGAACAAGCTTTCGAAATTGTCCAAGAAGAGTTAAATCTGAAGGCTGTTCAGATCAATGATGAGAAAATGAAGATGAAAGAGTCTAATCAGAATGTTGGACCAGCTGATGATTTCTCAAGAGCTGTTGAAGGTATAAAAGGTTATGTGAAGTTTCCAAGATCTACTCCTAATGAAGTTGTTGAATTGTATAGAAAACTAGATCTCCAGAGAAGGGAGTTGGAGAGACAGAGGACTTATGCGCTGAAATATTTGCTGGAGACATTTGAACCAGAAGGAAAAGTTGCAGATGAAATTGCAGATGATGAGCCAAAGCATGTTGTAGAGGGATAGGAAGTTTGGGAGGTAGCAACATCTATCGCGACAACGGTAGTAACATCCATAGTGACAGCTGAGACAATAGTGATAGCAGCAGAAGAGGCGCTGATGCCTTATGATTTTTATTCTAACAATTGTTTTGTGAATACAGGTCTTATTGAAGATGCCGGGGAAAATCTGTTAGACAAAGAAATTGAACTGCTGAGGCAGATGATGATGAAGGAATTCCGGAAGAGACCAGCAGTAGGGAAACAAAAGAGAAGCAGCAAGAGGAAGACAACAGAAGATTGTAAGAGTGCAGCTAGTGGAGCAAAGCAGCATAAAGTGTGGATACCTAGAGAAGAACAACTGTCAAAAGCAGTGACAAATGGAAACTTGCAGCACAAGGTGTGGGATCTAGGCATACACAGATCTCAACGCATGATCAGGGGATCATGATTAATTTTAAGGTTGGGTGTATGATGCAGGAGCATCAAGACCCTCTTCATTTGTAAATATGGAATAAAAAGGGGGCTGTGATAATTTTAAATATTTTGTTATTTTAATAAAGTAGAGAGCGTTTTTAGGCAAAAATGAAATAGATGTGGATAAGGAGGCTTTCTTGTTTTAAAATAGGAAAAGATGGAATAAAAGCCTCAAGAGGCTTTTTGCCATGTATGTATGCAAGCTTTAGGCTTTTGATACCAATGGTTATTATAGATATGAATGTAAGCCTAAGGGCAAGGGAGGCGACAAGTATTGAGAATTTGGCTTGTGAGAAGAAGAGGCCACAAGTATTAATAATCGGGCCTCTGAGAGAGTGAGGATCTTTTGGAACTGAATATCGGGCCTGTGTGCCTATGCATGTGTATGGTGAGGCCAAGGAGTCTCGGATGTAACCTGCTTTTACATTAATATTTGAATTAATTTCTGTTTGTGTCAATTACGTTGGAAGTATTTTGTGGATGTATAAATTGCCTTGAATTCGTAGGCGCTGTTAGATTTTAATTGACATAATGATCTGTGCGCAAGAGATAGTGGGGAATGGCGCTGTTGATTGGATGTAATACATATAATTGTGTGTTAATGTTTTAGCAAGCGTGGCCCGATTGATGGCAGCTAAGACATAATCGTCTGTGGATTAACAGAGTAAGCGATGGTGGCAGTATAGGCTCAAAACCAGTGCAATTCTTTGTTAAAGAATACCATGCGTGGAGTAAAACCAGTGATGCGTGGAGAGATCCTTTTATTTCTGAAAAGGGCGAGTTCAGAAGCGTACCTCCAATTAACTCGATCCATGGGTTTTTCATCTTTGACAACGTAACCTATAGCTTATTGCATGGTTTAGAAATCACATGAAAATGGTTGATATCACAGGAAATTGAAAACGAAATCCGTGGGTTATTGGGTCTAGTATAAAGATCGTTGGAGTATTTGTAAAGATCGCTGGAGTATCTGCGTTATTGATTGTGTGGACCACGCATTCCAGGTTGCAGTTTCCTTGGTGGCATGCATATATTTTCTGAATGAGAAAGTGAAAAGTATTGGAAGAACTTGCGTCCTTGGGTTTGGAGCACTTGCTGTTTGGGTGGCTGTTTAGTTCTTTTGTGATACCGACAATCCCTTTGTCTCTGCTTCCACCTGGACCGTTGAACTTGTTACATCTCTTATAACTTACATTTTTCTTTTCATATCCTGTACATTTTTGAAGTGAAGACCATGCCATGGAATTGATCTACTGCTTCGACTATTGTCACCTCCAAATGGGCAGGTTTACGGGGAGGTTATACCAGTTTTCAATTTTGCATGGAAACGGTTTGGCATGCTATTTTTAACAAATTTCTGAACTTATAAAAATAAGAAATACTCCAATGGACATGATAGTAAGTTTGATGCCTTGATTTTAATTTAAAGGCTATGGCCGCTTAAAGAAAAGGATCCTGGTTATTGCAGGGAGGTTGACCTTGCATCAACATGTTCACCTTTCATCCCATCCATCCTTCACCCTTTAGGTTGTTACCTTTCTTTTACTATAACATTTTCATAATAACATCATAAACATGTTCATTTCCTTCGGTGTATCTTTGCACCTTTAGGGATAATTTCTAGTTATATTTGTTATCTTTAATATATTGTTAGTGAGTTTTGCATTTTTGTTAGAGTATATAACTTTTAGAAGCTATTACCAAAGAGTCCAGTAATTAGCTATTAAGAATTTTATATTTACATTTCTTGAATTTGATTTCACATTTTGGAAAATATATATTTTTGTTCTCTTAACAAATTTATGTTTCAATATTGATACATTTATAACCTAATTTTACAATTTGGAAAAACAGTTCAACATATCTCTAAAAGAAGTTAAAATGGAATTATAATAACCAAGGAATCAAGTAGTTAGCTATTAGCAGTTTTATATTTACATTTCTTGAATTTGATTTCACATTTTGGAAAATATATATTTTTGTTCTCTTAACAATTTTATGTTTCAATATTGATACGTTTATAACCTAATTTTACAATTTGGGAAAACAATTCAACATATCTCCAAAATAAGTTAAAATGGAATTATAATAAACAAGGAGTCAAGTAGTTAACTATTAAGAATTTTATATTTACATTTCTTGAATTTGATTTCACATTTTGGAAACTATATATTTTTGTTCTCTTAACAATTTTATGTTTCAATATTGATATATTTATAACCTAATTTTACAATTTGGAAAAGCAATTCAACATATCTCTAAAAGAAGTTAAAATGGAAGTATAATAATACCGGATTTCTCTTCTTTTTTTTAATCTAGTTTAAATATTTAATGTTTTTTAATGAGATATTAATTTTTTTGTAAGCTTCTTATGACTACATCTTCATCATGTCCAACTTCTCACACTTCTCTTTCCTAGTTTAAATATTTAATGTTTTTCTAATGAAATATCATTTTTTTTTTGTAATCTCGGTATGACTACATCTTCATCATGTTCTCTTCTCTTTCTTAATCTAGTTTAAATATTTAATGTTTTTTAATGAAATATTAATTTTTTTGTAAGTTTCATATGACTACATCTTCGTCATGTCCAAATTCTCATACTTCTCTTTCTCAATCTAGTTTAAATATTTAATGTTTTTCTAATGAAATATCATTTTTTTTTTGTACTCTTGGTATGACTACATCATTTTTTTTGTAAGTTTCATATGACTACATCTTCATCATGTCCAAATTATCACACTTCTATTTCTCAATCTAGTTTAAATATTTAATGTTTTTCTAATGAAATGTCAATTTTTTTTGTAATCTTGGTATGACTACATCTTCATCATGTTCAACTTCTCACCGGAATAGGGGGATAGCACAAGATTTGAACCCAAGACTTAGACCTTCGGTTCGGTGAGACTTCATTTCCACATCCATTGCCAATTGAGCTACCCCAAGTAGACTATTTATTTTTTATTTAAAATGATAATATCTAAATATTTAACATTTGTACATTGTTATTATTCAAATAAAAAAATTTGTATGTTTCAGAAAATAATTATGTTTAACAAATGTATAAATTTTTCCTTATTATTTTATATTATACCTTTTTTTCCAATATGTTATTACATAATAAGAATATCAATGGAATCTCTTATGATCTTTGCATTAAAATTTATTTTAAACTAAGTCACAATAAATTATTTTATTTTTCAACCAAATTTTCATTGAAATATATGAAGTTTTTGTATTGTTCTATGATTGTTTTTTTTTTTAATTATTGGCCGATCTCTATATCCCAAGAATGAAGATAGGTTGATTTCCTTCCACACTAAACTTCAAGTTGACACCTTATCACTTTATAATAAAAATAAAATATTATTTAAATAATAAAACAATATGGACTACAATAAAAAGCAAAATTGAATATTCATATTTAGTTAGTTTTAAATAAAACCATTACAAAACATCAATCGTCCCACTTTTACTAGGTGCTTCCTCAATTGATTGTTGATATTACAATCCAATATGAAGAAGATGTTGTAAAAAAAATTTACTATAGTTTTTTGTGATAAATCAAATATATGCATGTCTATGTGGAATAACATAATTTTTATATTTTCAGTGAAGATGTATAATTCTTATATGTTTTAAAAATATTTCAATGTAAGCCTTAAATAAACTATTTGAATATGCATGTTAATTAATATTTTATTCAACTCTGTTAATGAAAAAAAAGTGTTAAAATATATTTTTAATGTAGAGTTCATAATTGAAATGTGTACGTTGACTTAACATGTTATTGATAGTATTATGATATATATAGTCTCGTAACTGACAAATATTTCTAGATGGTCTATGGCTTTATATTCGTATCTAATATGTTATTATATATATTATATGGATATATATATTTATTAAATTAAATACAACATTGGAAATTAAATTCTTTATAGTTCAGAAACATTTTAAGTTAGTCATATTATTCTACATTTTGTTTTTTTTCATGTATTTTTTGTAATTGCAGGTGGTTAAGAATATTTTCACCGTGTTAATTATATTTATGCATTCAAAAATGCTATTTAAATCATGAAAATACACACAAAAACACAAACACACATATACACAGCTAATATAGATCAAATATATTGAGGTGCACACACTTTTTCAAAATTTACTAAATATTTGATGAACCCTTACTAGGTTGTGATTAAGAAGCATCTATAAACAATAATTATATTTATGCTTTTTCAGCCTATGTTCTAATATGTTAATTATTTGTTAACTCTAGAAGTAATTTGCAATATCTTAAAAAATAATTTTAAAATATTCCCTTAAAAAAAATCTTCTATATTTTTGGATGTTTAATTTT